>PVJL010003794.1:0-93585 GCA_004026885.1 Lyroderma lyra
CAATGGAATATTACTCAGCTGTAAGAAAAGATGAAATATTGCCATTTGCGACAAAATGGATGGACCTGGAGATCATCATGCTAAGTGAAATAAGCCAGACAGAAAAAACAAAGAACTGCATGATTTCACTCATATGCGGAATATAAAACTGAAAACAAAGAAAAAAAGAAATGAACAAACAAATAACCCATGGACACAACCAATAGTTTAATGTTTATTTGGGGACGAGTGGGTTAGGGAGGGGAGAAAGGGGAGGGGTGGGAGAGGAGTGGGGGAAGCTAAATATAAGGTGATGGAAAGAGAAGTCACATTAGGTGGTGAACTGATTATACATCAAGTTGACAATGCACTATAGAATTGTATGCCTGAAACCTATGTAATCCTTGCTAACAGATGTCACCCCAATAAGTCTAACAATAAAAATGAATTAAAAAAAATAAAATAAATAAAAATAAAATAAAATATTGTACATTAGAAAATAAATCTTCCAAAATATAGATTAACTATAACTTGTTTGAAATATGAAGTGTCACTCAAAATTTCACATTCTATAAAATCAGTAATTCTATCTTACTGAAAAAAACACACACAAGTCTTAGAAACATGGTAAAGAAGCATTTTCTGTCTAAAATCACTGTTGTCAAAACATTCATTAAAATGTCTATAAATTTCTATTATTTTACTTACACACAGAAGGAAAGATGGCATTAATTTTTAAAATGAAGAAACCTGATCTAATAAAGAAGGAAAATCTTTCTTTCTTCATGGTTTTTCAGGATATGACCACTCTGAGACAGGCAATTTGTAGTCTACATAAAACTCAAAAACAACTTTGTAAGTTCTTCCTAAAGTAAACCTCCCAAAGGAACTAAATAAAAGATGTGTCTGAAAGAAAGAAAATGATCTCAGAAGTGAGGTCTAAATTTCAAGAAAGAATGTTGTGCAAAGTAAATAGTAAACATGAGGAAATCTAAAAGTAACACTGCCTAAAAAAACACCACTACTACTAATATCCAATTTGGAGGGTTTTGAAAAGCAAGAAAAGGGACAACTACATGTTGGTTGGGAGATGGGTAATTCTAAAAAATACAGAGATATTAACTTCTAATTTCAAATTTATCTGGCAAGATATTACAATAAATAATGTTTCACACATGGCTTACATTAAAATAGGAAATCAGATTTTCTGATGGTTGATCACTTGCTGAATTTAAGATCATCATTAATTGTTGGATAGTATTCATAACAGTCCTGGAGGAAAAAAAAATAGGAAGGAGTGTTAAGCAATGAAGGATTAAAAAGAAAAAATGAAATATATCTATTACACAAGTTAAAGGTATCTTCCAACTCACTGTCTCCCATTTATCTCTAAGAAGTTCTCTGAAATAAAACTTTATAAAACACTTTGTACTATTGTTTTTAAGGAATTAATTTCACTTAAATATTTAAGAAAGGATCTGTTCATAATCAGTAAGTTTGTGATTAAATAATTGATATGCTTATTTAATAATAAAACTATATATTAATAAAACATTAATTGGTCAAACTAATAACATTTTGAGGAGAAAACATAAACTGGCATCAAAACAGAAGTCTTTTAAAAAAACATTACTTTAATACTAAAATTTTTAAAATAAAGACTAAGTTATTTAGTAATCCAAGTAAAGAACCAAATGATTCTCCTTTACAGAGACTTTCAAGAAGAAAGCATACTTAATTTTAGAAGTCACCACTGTTAAAGCATAAAATTAAGTCAATCTCCTAAGATCTCTTTAATTCAATAATTTTGTGTATGTGAGGGACATATTAAATATTAATATTCCAATTTTGGAATAGCAGCTAAATACACTGCTACTGTAAGTAAGCACTACTTTGCAAAGAACTGTATAATACTTATGCCTGAAAGGGTCTTTAAACATTATTTAGTAAAACCTGTTCAGTGTTCTCAGTCAAGCATCTCTAAACTGATGTCTACACTTTCTCACCTTTCAAAAATATTTCTTCTATAACTTGTACATCCATTAATCTATTCAAACCACAAATGATCAATTGCTAAACCAAAGATCTTTCTTGTTTGTTCTTACACTTGACTTCCTTGAAGCATCTGACACTGTTAAGCACTTTCTCTTTGCTGAAAACTCTCCCCTCACTTGGCATTTTTGCCTTCACTCTCTGAACTCCCAATCACAACACTCATCCTCTTTCATTTCTATGATAGGATTCTTTAGTGTTCAGTCCTTAGCCATCTATTCTTGCCATTATACATCCTCATGTCAGGCAACCTGGTCTACTTTTATGGTTTTAACTCTCTTTGATTATTCCCAAATCTATATGATCTTTATATCTTACTACTTACCACACATCTTCTTCATATCTCATAAATATCTTAAGAATAATACTATAAATAGAAATTCATCAAACATTTGTCAAACTTGTTCTTGCTTCATTCCCACCTGCCTATCTCTTGGTTTAGATCTTTAGCATCTTTCAACTGAACTACTGCAATACATGAGTCCACAGATTTTGACTCACTATGGTAATAAGAAGTCTGGGCATATGTACTTTGAAAAAAACTCCTCAGGTTATTCTAATCTGTACCCTAGTTAAGAACCACTATTGACAGGTCTATTTTTCACCATGCTCTCCTCCATCCTTTCACAAACTGCTACCATGTTTGTAAACTTTGAAAAATCAAAATCAATTCTTATTTTATCCTTACCTGTGATGCTTAACACTCACATCAACAGGCTATTATCATGCACAAGTTAAAGTCAAAACTTGTGAGTATGACATGTAAGGCCCTTCATAATCTAGTGACCGCCCTCCTCTTCTGCCATTTCATTTTCCTATTTTATAGTCAATCAATCCAGAACTGCTAATAGTTTCCCCTGACACATCACGTTGTTTCCTACTTCCATGCCTTTGTACATGCTGTTTCTACTCACTAAAATGCCAGTCTCCTGTGACAAAATTCAGTTCATACATTACTTCATAAAGTCCCTCTGTGCCATCTCATTAATTTATCTTAAGTTTATTGCTATGCTTATAAAAATGTATTTTATATGTCTGTATAGTCATTTGAAAAATATTACTGATTGTCTACTATGTAGCAAGTATTATCCTAGGTACTAACTATTAAATGTTGAACAAATAATTCATGATCCACGTGGCATATGACTTAAAGGCTATTATGGGTATTGTTAAAAACAAACAAACAAATGAGCAAACACACAAATGATTTTATAATTACAAATTGTGATACACATGTAAAGGAATTTAAAAGGATGTTATGAGAAAGAATAAAAGAAAACACTTTGGAGAGAATAAATCTTTTAAAAAGTAGTAGCTGTGCTGAACCTAAAGGAAGAGTACTAGTTAGTAATTCATGGAAAGAAAAAAGAAAGCTTCAAGAAGAGGAAAAGCAAGTGTGAAGTTCCTCAAGTACAAAAGAAGAGCTTGGAGAGTTCAGGAAATTGACTAGCACATAATAAACAGGAAAACAAGATGAGGTTGGAGAAGCAACAGAAGCTAGATCATATAAGATCTTACAGACACTGTTAAGAAACTTGTGTTGTATTTCAATTGCAATAGGAAACAATTAGAAGATTTAACAGCAGAGTGAAGAAGATGACCTAAATTGCATTTCCAGAGTATTATTCTGGGGGCTATCTGAAGAATAAATTTAATGGCAGGGAAAAATGAATAGTGATAAGAGCAGAAGCAGTCAGTGATTATCAGTTAGTAGGTTACTACAAAAAATCCAAGAGAAAGAGAAAGGTATCTTGGACAAGGGTGGTGAGAGTAGAAATGGAGAACAGTAGATGGACTCAAGAAATATTTTGGAGAAAATTTCAACAATGCTTGTTAACAGATTGGATGTAAAAAGTAAGTTAGGAAAAGGACATAAAAATAGTTCTAATTTTTCTAGGTAGTATGCAGATCAAATGGTGATACTTTTTTTTTCTTTTTTAATTACTGAGATGGAACACACTCTCATTCTACAATAGGTTTCATTCCTTAATGATAGGGAGAACTAGGTCTAATAATCATATCCTCAGCAACTAGCAAAATACCTGGAATGCAAAGAACACTCAATGTATATCTGTGGCATGTACATATAAATATATAATAAAACAAGTTAAAAAACCCAAAGCCCTATAAAGCACTGAATAAACAATTAAGATAAAATTTAAAAGTAAGAAAATTCATACCTAACTGGAGTCTGTGGAAGAATCACATTCAACTCTTCCTCACGATCATTCTTCTGTGGTGTTCTCTGCATTTCAAAACTAAATAATGATAAGCAAATTCATTCAGACTGAAAATTTACACTTAGCAAAATTATATTTTTTCCACCATTGTTTTAAAGTTGGGTTTCTTTCCATTAGGTTTATGACAAACAGGTATACCAATTATTAAGAAATTTTTGAAAGTAAAAGTTAGATGTTTTTTCTACAAAGTTCGACGCTCAATGATACTACTAATCAAGTTTTTTAGTATCAAAAAATATCAAAGCTCAAGTTTTTCCATCATTATAACTTCCAAAAACTTTACTTGAACTTAAATAAAATTAGAAATATTTTACCTGTGTTTAACTTCCAAATTATGTATTTTTTCAGTTACATATTAAAATATTGCTACTAAAGATATATTATTAACCATATTTATGGTTAATAATTCAAAATAATTATTTTATTTATTTAGTCTCTTGTATTGGGTATATGAGTATTTCAAATATTTGCCTTTATAAACAATAACACAACAATGAACATTGTTTTGTTAGTGTTTTGGAGAGTTTAGTGGTAGCTTTTCAAACATTTTGGCCACTACCCATGGCAAGGAAATATATTTTCATCACATCCCAGTACATATACACTATATCAAAAGCTTAATAAAACAGTTTTACCCTTATTACATGCAGTGTACTGTAATATTTTTTTTTCTATGCTTTTTCATTAAAAGTGGTTATGACCCACTGAAGTAATTTATTTCTTGAGCACTGGAGATGAGGCTTCAGGACAGTGCTATCCACTTGAAACATAGTACAAACACAATTTTATATTTTCTAGTAGCCAAATTAAAAAAGGTTAAGTAGATGAAATTAAGTCTAATAATACAAGTGATTTAGCTCAGTATATTCAAAATATTATCATTTCAACATGTAATCAATAGAAAAGTTGTTAATGAGATATTTTACATTTTTTGGTACAAAGTTTGAAATGTGGTTTGTGTGTATATTTATTTAAGATTTTTATAACAAAATATAGTTAACATACAACAAACAGTATATCAATTTCAGGTGTACGCCATAGTTGTTCAACGTTTATGTACCTAAAGTAGTGATCACCATAATAGGTCCAGCAATAAAAAATTTTTGTAATTACTCTCAACCATTCTATTTTAGGATTCTGCATGACAATTCAAGAGAATACACTTTTGTAATAACTTTAAAAACAAATGAACAAGGTGAGTAATAGCAGGAGAAAGGTTGAAAAAGGACAAGGACTACTACTTAAGTAAATGAATTACAACTGACCCTAAAAACAACGTGGGATGTTCACTTATACCATGGACCCATGCAGTTCAAACCCATGTTGTTCAAGCATCAACTGTATTTTCCATCCACAGGTAAAACTCTGCATACACAGAAGGGTGACTTAAGTTATATACAAATTTCAACTGCAGAGGCAGTTGGTACCTCTAACTCTTGCATTGTTCAAGGACCAATCGTACTGCAACAATTTTCTTTTGGTGCTTATTTTAAAAACTATATTTATCTAAATGAGAAAAAATAGTTGATATAGAGAACAATTTACATTAAATCTCTATCTGAGAGACAAAAAGGGGTCATTCCAAAAAGAAAATACAACATTTGTAATATTTGTAAATATTTACAGATCTAACAGAGGAGCACTTAAGTATATAAAGCAAATATTAACAGACCTGAGAGGAGAAATAGATAGCAATACAATAATAGTAGAAAAGTCACCTACTATTTTCCCAATAATACCCCCACTTATATCAATAGATAGATCATCCAGACAGAAATTCATTAAGGAAATATTGGCCTTAATTGACACATCTGACCAGATGAACTGAACAGATACTTAAACAACATTCTATTCAAACAATAGCATACACATTCTTCTGAAATACACAATGAACATTTTCCAAGTTAGATCATACGTTAGGCCATAAAACAAGCCTTAATAAATTTAAAAGATTAAAATCATATCAAGTTATCTTTTCTGACCACAAAGGTATAAAACTAAAAATTAATTACATGAAGAAAAGTGGAAAATTCACAAACATATGGAGATTAAACAACATGCTATACAACAAATGGCTCAAAGAAGAAATCAAAAGAGAAAGATAAAAATATCTTTGGAAAAATAAAAATGGGAATATAACACACCAAAGTTTATGGAATGCAGCAAAAGCAGTTAGTTCTAAGACTAAAGTTCATAGCAATAAATGCCTATCAAGTAAAAAGGAAAGTTTCAAATAAACAACCTAACTTCATACCTCAAGGAACTAGAAGAGGAATGAATGAAGCCCAGAGCAAAGCTCAGAGCAAAAATAAATGAAATAGGGACTAAAAGAAAATAGGAAAGATCAATGAAATTAAGTGCTGGTTCCTTAAAAAGATAAACAAAATTAACAAACCTTTAGCTAGGTTCAACATGAAAAAGAAACCACTCAAGTAAGTAAAATCGGATATGAAAGAAGATGTTACAACTGATAACACAGAAATACAAAAGTCCTAAGATTACTATGAAGAATTTTATGCCAAAATTGGACAACTTAGGACAAACAGATCCCTAGAAACATACAACCTACTGAGACTGAATCACAATGAAACAAAAAAATCTGAACAGATCCATCTCTATTATGGAGATTAAATCATTAAGCAAAACCTTCCCAGCAAACCTAAGTCCAAGACCATTTGGCTTATTGGTGAATTCTACCAAATATTCAAAGGAGAATTAACACCAATCCTTCTCAAACTCTTCTAAACAAGTAGAAGAGGAGTGAACTCTTTCAAAATCCATTTTATGAGATCAGCACTACCCTGATATCAAAGCCAGAAAAGGATGCCTGAAGAAGAGAAAATTACAAGCCAATATCCCTGATGAACACAAATGCAAAAATCCTCAACAACATATTAGCAAACCAAATTCAACAATGCATTCAAAGAATCATATGCCATAATCAAGTGGGATTTATTCCAGGGATGGAAGGACAAATAAGTCAATGTAATACACCTCATTAACAACATATGATAATAACTTTCAACAGAGCAAGTACTGAGGGAATGTACCTCAACATAATAAAGGTCATACTTGACATGACCAGAGCCAACATCACACTCTATACCTGCTCTGCTGAGAATTATTGTCAAATGGATGTTGAACTTTGTCAAATGTTTTTATGCATCTATGGAAATGATCATATGATTTTTATCCTTCATTTTGTTTTTTCTAGTTTAAAAAAAACATATATTCAATTAGCTGTTCAACATCTTCACTTTCTAACTTAGGTCTGATTGCTTTCTTATACACACAGACTATCCCATCTTAGTCCTATGAAAAAAAGATTCAACACTGTAAGTTGAATTGGGAACTAAGTAGCTAGCATTTTTCTATCACTTTACTATTTACAAAGTGTTTTCATCAATATATATTATATATAGTATAAAGTATACAAAGTATACATGTGACTCTTAAATTAAATGCTTATATTTTACAGATGAGGAAACTAAGACTCAGTAAGATAAAGTGAAAATTCAACTGCATTCCAAAGAGAATGAAGGAAATAAAAGATTCTCTGCCTTGATGGGGTTAGAGAGAAATTACTTAAATAAGGATATTAAAAATCAACACAAGCCTGTGCATAATAGAAGCCAAACTAATATTCACATAGATAATACAAAGAATATTTTTTCACTTATCTTCATAAAAAGTAGAATAGAGTTACCATCAATGTAAAGGTACTGTATCAAAAAAAACTCTACCTGTTAATACATTATATGCTTAGAATATTGTTTATCTTGTTATTAGCTTTATATAAAGACATCTGAAGTCATTATAAATGATATTTAAAGGTCATAAAATTAAATAAAAACTTATTTAACCTACATATGAGGTCAGACAACTAATTTCACAAACTCTTCCTAGAAAAAGTGCTATATACCTAATTGCTGAATTATCATTACAGTTGCCTTTGAAGTACTCCCCTTCAGAAGCCTATGCATTGATGCCAGCATCTAGTTCACCCTTCAAAGCAATTCTGGAAAGGTTTTCCTGGGCTGGTCATCAGAGCTGTCATTGTACTCAAAATCTAACAATTACAAGGTTATGACACCTTACCGAGTTGTTTGTATAGTGCTTCCAATATAAGAGCACGGTGGCAGGTTTGCAAACTTAAAATAGTACGACAGCTCTGATGGCTATTCCAGAAAATAAGTTTCAATATTGCTTTGAAGGGTGGACTAGGTGCTGGTGTCAGTGCATAGCTTCCTAAGGGGAGTGCTTCGAAGGTGACTGTAGTGATATAGCAATGAAGTGTAGCACTTTTTCTAGGATGAGTTCATGAAATTATCCAACCTTGTATATCAAAATTGACCTACAGCAAAAGTACATCAAAGAATAAAAATATACCATGTAAAATACCTGTCTGTAGGATCAGCCTGAAGAGTTTTATCATGATCCAGAAATAATCTTGCATCTATATCTTTGTTTATATGGTAAATTTCTTCATATTGTTTAGACAGACTTTCCACCTCAAAAGAAAAAATACTGATGATTATCCTTTCATGTCATTACATCTGTCAGTACACAGAAGAACGATTTAATAAAAGAATTTCTGTACAAGACATTTAATTTTACAACACACTGAGTTCACATGCAATATAAATAAGATGTACATGCAAGTAAAACAAAGAAAACTGCAATTTTTCCAACTCTGATTTTAAACCTATTTTATGCATGCGCCCTTTTCATTATAATTTTATGTAGACAAGAATCACCAATGCCACAAAACAGTATTGAGACTGTAAGATAAAAATATTAATAGGTATTATTAATATTATAACCACTTAATTGTCAAGGTCCTCCAGACATTTCATACATTTCTCACTTTTAATCTTCTATAATCCTTATCAATATAAGGCATTTTTCAAACATTGTAAGAAGTCCTCTTGGTTATATATTCTGCCTAACTTCTAAATCCTTTGGTTCACTCCAACTCTCTTCAGTTTAGTATCTTAGGCAGAAGCATTAGCCCAATTAACACACTTACATGATTAATTTCTAATCTTAGGTAATTTTCAACTGCTAGAATCTGCAATTCTTTTAAGAGTTCAGCTTTATAATTTTGGATCATAATTTAAAAATCAATGCTCAATAGACAACTATTTGGCATGACTTCTGCTGTGACTTTTAAAGAAAAAGTGTTTCCAAACTGAGGAAACTAATATTGCACTCTAAAAAACATGGGAGAAGAATTACAGTTAAATGTAAACTTTTTGTTTGCATAAAATTCTAGGCAGGCTAGTCATTCATGTTTAAGTTTAATAACTGTTACTGCCCTAGCTTTTTGAGACTATAATTATTGATTATTTATGGATTGACAGCTATTAGCACTATATGCAAAACCGTGAGAGAAATGTTAAGTTTATCTTAAGATTTCTATTAAAACTGTAATCCTTTCTAGGGGATGAAAAATTAGTATGAGTGTCCAACATTCTTTACAGTTCATAGTATATATTTTTAGTTCATAAGCTGGTAACAAGGCTCAGTAATACAACATTTGGCCCTTTCTTGCCTCTCTAATACCCTACCTTACCAATTTTCTGTCCTCTACCCCAATCTTAACAAACTAGTTAGAGTTCACTGAACAGATCATACTATCACATGTCACTGCACCTTTGAATCTATAATTTCCAACTCCTGGAAATGCAATTAGTCATAAAGCTCAGAAATGACATTCCCTCCAAGAAATTTTCCACAAAACCTATCTGCCCCACTTGGGATTAGGTTGCCCTCCTCCAAGATATCACAACACCCTGTGTACACTTCTGTCAGACTCTTGTAGACTCCCATAATGTTCTCATTCTTTGTATGACCCTTCCACTAGCAACTTAATGACATTCTCAACTGTGAGTTATATCCCTGTATCAATGATATCTAGTACAATGCCTGGCACATATTAAGCACTCAATAAATAGCTAGCTGTTGAATGAACAAGTTAATTAATTCAAGGACTAGCTATCAATTCAGGTCATAGAATCAGCAGGTTAGCTATCTGATTTCATATCTTTTAATATTGGTGATTAATACCAGGTGCTTCTAAAACATTGGTTTATCTCTGAGTACTACTCGTCCTTCATCATTTATCTAAAGCATCCTTTACTCCACACATTTTACCTTACCACATAAGTTCTCAGTTGCTTTGTTCTCATTGAACAGCAAAATATTTGAGGCAAAATGTGAAAAGAAATACATGGATGGATGGCACACCATTAACATAAAACATTTCTGCAATATAATCATAGTAATTTCAACCACATTTATTTCAAGTAGTTTTTAAAAATACTCAAAAGAGATACTCTGCAATGCAGTAATGCGAATAATGTTGATGGCATTAATTATGAATCCTATGCATAAGGATGCATAGCAAAGCAAATCAGTCAAATCTGATTTCCATATTTAGTTATATTTATTCAATGGAATTTAGAAATTCAAAAGCCTACAGTTGGACTTTGAAAAAATTTCAGTGCAAATCAATTTCTAGTGCAAATTACCAAATGCTACATATTTACATATTTGAGTATATATGAGTATTCAAAGGGTTTTTGTTACTAAATAAAGTTGGTTTACCATAATTCCACTTAGATTTCTTTCCTTTTATAAATAATTCTTAATATACAGTAAAGTGATCTTAAGAAATTTAGACAACTATTGCTCCCTCCCAAAAGTCCCAAGATGCATTAACATTTTATTAAATTTTCTTTCAGATTACCTCTGGAAGTCCATTAGAAGCTACAATTCCAAGAGAATTCATAAAAGGTATAAAATTTTTGAAATACACATTTTTCACCTGAAAAATAAAGTCACAACATGACCATTAAATTTTTTTTAAATTTATGTTACTATTAACACTAGAAAAGTGTTAACTGACATTTTCGTCAATGACTTAACATTCAACCTAGTGTGATGCTTATTTATAATTAATTCAATTATTTTTAAATTTATGTGAGGCTGGTTTCAGGTCCTAAAATGGAGGTGGAGTAGGGAATTATTAATGAAATGGGATCTATAAGAAAACCCATTAAATCCAACTTCAAAATTCCACAGTTAACAAATGATGAAGATAGGAGGCTCAAGAAAATTAAGCAACTTGACCAAAGTTACAAAGCTAGAAAGTAGCAGAGCTGAAATTTAAACCCAATCTGCCAATGATAAAAGCCAAATCTCTTTTCACTTCTTTATACTGCCTCTGATTTCTCTCCAAAGCATATTTTTAGGCCACTTTACAAATGTCATCTGATACCTAGCTTATATAAAAATAATTTCACACAAAAATAAAACCCAATAATTCAATTCAAACAATGAAATGTTTTGTAGAATTCTACAGTTTCATGAAAAAGCACTCTACATTTAAAAAGGAGAATAAAGACTATACTCAGAAAACCTGGAGTTTTATTCCTGGCTAGTCTACACTTGCAATATGTTGCAGAGATTTAAACAATTTACTTTCCTTCATTTAACTTCCTTTTACAACTTTGGCGTCTACATTTACTAGGGTGGAAATAACTTAATATTAATTCCTATCTTCTTCACAAATAAGTTATAAGAATTAAGCTTCTGTAGTTCACATTTAACTGGAATATTTATTAGGTGGTGGTTCCGGTTAACCAGTAAGTATGACTAACTAATAATTATATAACCATAAATATAACTAACCAATAGATATATCACCATAAATGCTAATTAACTATTAATTGTCCATTACCACCACAGTTTTTAATCAGCTATACTTTAAAAGTAATAACTAAAGATTCTAAATTAAAACAAAGAGTAAAAATTAAAAGTACAAAAAAATGATTTATTTGTGATTTTTAAAACGAAACTTTACAAGTACTTCTGAAATTCAGATAATTAACAATCAGGAATCAGAATTTATTCCTATTCATTATCTGGAGGGACTAACCAACAAACTGAAGTAAAAAAATATTTTCAACCATATTTTTCAGCTTATTAGCAAAGTTAATTTGTGATTCTAGAAAAGTAGCTATATAAGGGCTGTGTAGGGAAAAAGTTCCAGCCATAAATGCCTGAATTTTTCATATTATATGGCTGGATACTTTCTAATGGCCTTCATATACATATAACAGGGCTGTCCAGAAAAAAATCCAGCCATTGTCAATATAACGAGAACATTTGCATTGCTGGATATTTGCTGAACAGCCCTCATATAAAGTTGATACATCTATGTATGTCCACATCTATAAGCCACAGTGCTAAAATCCAGATATCTTGATAAATCACTCTAACACTTTTTAACCTAGACTTTGAGATCACACCCCCAATTTCTTCCCAGAATTCACAGAGAAATTTCAAAGACGTAACATTTCATACAGCTATCTGGTGGCAGTGAATTGTGGACAATATGACTATCTGTAAGAGAAACAGTATGACAGAAACAAGAGCACTGGTAGTAGATGTCCTAAAGTCTAGACCAGCGGTGTCCAACCCAGGCTTCTCCCGGCTACAATGGAAGAAAAATTGTCTTGGGCTACACATAAAATACATTAACATTAACGACAGCTAATGAGCTAAAAAGAAGGTCACAAAAAAATCTCGTTTTAAGAATATGTGTTGGGCCGCATTCAAAACTGTCCTGGGCTGCAGGCTGGACATGCATGGTCTAGACTCTGTTAGTAATTAGTTATCAGTCTCTAGAAACCTGTTCACTCATTACTAAAAGGGGTCAGTATACTATTTGTAAAATCCCTTCCAATCCAACATTCCAGATGCTATGAACAAGGTCAGCAATTCCTGGATGTTTATGCATATTTCCTACCAGCCACCTGATGTAATATTGAGCAGAGTAACTACGGATGGCTCAAAAGAATTTTAATATTGGTATCACTTATGACTAAACCAAAACACTAGGGCTTTCTTTTCTTAGCAGGGTATTTCAAAACATTAAGGGCTATCAGCAATCACAGAGGAATCAAAGAACAAATACATTTGAAAACTAGTGTTTTAATGATTTACATTTCAGTGACTTTAGAATGAGAGGCCAACTCTCTTTAAAATCAAAGTAACTGAATATGAAAATTAAATTTTTCCAAATATTTGGCTATTGCAAAAGAGTTGGCACTAGGCAAAAATATACAATGGAGTAAAGACAGCCTAGTCAATAAATGGTATTGGGAACACTGGACAGATACATGCAAAAATATCTATTCGGGTCCTCTACAGCTGGATCTTATGCAAGAATAAACTCAAAATGGATTAAAGACTTAAATGCAAGATCTAAAACCATAAAACTCCTAGAAGAAAATAAAGGCAGTAAACTCTCTGACACTGCTTTTGTAGTATTTTTTCTGATATCTCTCTCCTTGGGCAAAGGAAACAAAAGAAAAAATAAACAAATGGGACTACATCAAACTAAAATGGTTTTGCATAATAAAGGAAACCACCAACAAAACAAGACAACCTACTGAATGGAGAAGACACTCACCAATGATACATTTAATAAGGGGTTACTAGTCAAAATTTATAAAGAACTCATACAACTAAACACAAAAAGAAAAAACAATTTAAAATTAGGTAGAGGACCTGAATAGGTATTTCTCCAAAGAGGCCATACACATGGCCAATAGACATATGAAAAGATGCTCAATATCACTAATCATCAGAGAAATGCAAATTATAATCACAATGAGTTATCACCTCACACCTGTCAGAATGGCTACGTCAAAGAATCAACCTAGGCAGGTGTTGGCAAGGATGTGAAAATTTGGGAACTCTTGTGCCTTACGGAAGGTATTGCAAATGGGTACAGCCACTATAGATAACAGTATGGAAGTTCCTCAAAAAATTGAAAATAGAACTACCTTATACCCAGCAATTCCACTTCTGGATATTTACTTGATGAAATCAAAACACCAACTTGAAAAAAAATATATGTACTCCATGTTCACTGCAGTACTAATTACTACAGCCAAGATATGAAAGGAACTTAACTACCCACCAACAGACCACTAGATAAAAGAGATGTGGTTCATACATACAATGGAATATTACTTGGCCATAAAAAAGAATGAAATCTTACCATTTGCAACAGCATGGACCTAAGCCCATGGGCCTAGGCCCTCGAGGACATTATATTAAGTGAAATAAGTCAGAGAAATACAAATACCATATGATCTCACTTATGTGTGGAATCTAAAGAACAAAATAAACAAATAAACAAAACAGAAATAGACTCATAGATACAGAGAAAAAAACTAATGGTTGCAACATGGGGGAGAAGTTGTGGGAAGGGGTGAAAAAGGTCAAGGGATTAAGAAGTACAAACTGGTAGTTACAAAATACTCATGGAGATATAAAGTACAGCATAGAAATTATAGTTTTTTAAAAAAAGAAAAAGAGTTGGCGCTAATTCCAAAAAGTAAGCTCATTACAAAAGAAGTATATACTGTTAGGAAGAACTTATAGCTAAATCTACTTTAACTATTATAAAAAATCAGGAAGTTAAATTACCTCATCTATATTACATTCATGTTCTTTACAGAGAACTTCAATAATTCTTGTATCATTTTCTAGTTGTTTTGCTATCCGTGCACTCCTGTTCTGACCTCGCCTTGGTGTTCGAGGTGAACCATTAATAGGTATTACAGCTGTTTCTGTAAAAATGGCAAATTAGATAAGAACAATTGCAAATTCCATTGTATAAAATAATAAGTATTCTAATTATAACTAGGAAGGTCAGAAATAATCTTGGTAACATTATACTACTTTTATTTATTAGGCTTCATTAAAAGGCTAACAGTTTCAGCCATTTATTGACTATTATAAGTTATGTATTGATAATAGTTTTTGCCATCCTTATTCTCTCTGCTCTCAAATAGCCCAATAATAAACTGTAATATACTGAAAGCCCCATAGACAAATATGAAGAAGGCAAAGTAAAGAGCCAACTTATAAAGTAATTCTAAGTGCATCCTACTCAGGTTGCAAAGAGAAAATAATATTTTCTATGTTAAAGAGTCTTAAAAATAATAAGTAAGAATTTAGGGATTCAATTTCTTGATACGGTATAAAAATAAATAAATTTTAAAAGTTTTAGCAAATACCATAGTAAATTATGATGCTTTTAAAAGTAAGTATATAAATATAATACTTGGATAATAAACTGGTTTTTTTAAAACCCCCTATACTTTTTTGAGCATCCCCTATTCAAACTGAATGTAGATTCAGCTATTAAAGATATTACAAATAATTAAGTATAGAAAGTATTAACTGCCTCTAGGCCCAACAAAAAATTTACAAGAAAAAGACAGAGGAATATGTTAAACTATATTACAGAGTGAAATCAGTAAAAATTAAACCATTGGAACCTCAATAGGATAAACCACCTAATTATTAAGGGAAAAAAAAAAGAGAAAAATAGATGAAGGAGGAACTTATTTTAAAAGTCTTAAAAGCATTATCAACTAATCACAAAGTACAGATTTTATTTAGATTCTGATTTAGTCAACCTGTAAAAAATTTTAATTACTTTTATGACAATTGAAAGTATGAACACTTACTAAATATTTTGTCATACTAATGAATCACTATTAATTGATTTTTAGGTGTGATAAATGGTACTGTCATGCTTTTTAAAAAGACTGTATTTTAGCGATACACACTGAAATTTATAAGGATGAAATCATATGCAAAAAAATGTGTTTGAAAATAGCACAGCTGGTGGAACTGGACAGCTGGCGAAACTGGACAGTAGATAGGGCTATAGGTTGATCATAAGTTGTATGTTGAAGGGAGATAATAAATACATAGAAGCTTACTATTCTACTATCTATTTCTGTATTCACTTGAAAGTTTCTATAATAAAAAAGTTAATTTAAAAGTGCAACATAGTCAATTCAACACCTTATACTGCTTTACATTTGAATTATCCAAAAGAAAAAAGACTGTCAACCTAAAGTAACATCCTACATCAATCAACTTATTAAAGTTATAACTGAAAAAAATGAGGAAAAGCCATATAAAGAAAAATTTTAGAGACTCAAAAAATTTTGAAATATATATAGTTTCCTATTTTTTCCTCCCTCTGTTTTGCATGTGGCTTCTACTAAAATGACTTTGCATTTTCTGTCAAATAATGTTAAACACATTTTCAAAATTCTGCTCCAGACTGCAGTTTTCCATGAAGTTATTGTTCACAAAGATTAATTAGGCTTCACTTTTTCAGCCATTTGAACAAAACTTTGAGACTTCCATGTTTTATCTGTCTTATATTATTTTTAATATTCTTAATATTTTCATCATTTTAGGAGCCAAGACTCAGTTCAGGCTTAGTTAAGTTTACATTTTTCTGTACTTTAATATGTAATTTTGAAATTCTACTGGCCTTGATGCCCCCAGTAGAAGCAATTCCATTCTAAGAATGATATACTCATCTTTATTTAATGCTATTTAATTATTTTAACAACAGTTATTTTTTATTTACAGTTCCCATCTCATTACCCACTGAAACAGAATACTGCCTATATGAAAAAAAAAAAACTAGTCGCATAATCATTATAGCACCCAATTACAAAAATTTAATCTGTTCCTATAATATGAGCCACTCTTTCCCATGAAGTTTGAATTATACCTGTGCCTTGCCTCTTAATTTTCTCTTTACTAAGAATGCCCTTCCACCAACTTACCACAACACTCAAATTGTAACTACTCTTCAACACTCAATTCAAATGCCACCTCTTTTGTGTGGTCTTCCTGGCTTTTCCCCAGCTGGGAAAACTTTCTCACCTTTTGAACTTCCATAGCATTTGCTGTATTTTGGCTCAGACCACTTGCTACTGGATATTCTAATTATTTGCTTACTCATCTTATCCTTCCTCTATAACTTACATTACTTGAGAGCAGAGTCCATGTCTGATTTATTTATTATCATACCTTAGGCTTTAAAACCACTGTTGGGACTCATTAGACATTCAATAGAAAACTGCTGAATGATGAAGTAAGAGGAGTATAAAACATTAAAATACTTACTATATGGTTCATTGAGCAATGCAGGAGGTGAAAGTTTGATAAAATAATCCAGGACGCACAGCATTAACTGAAATGAGATCACCAGATCATCTTCCATTTGTAATACTTCCCCTGAAAATAAAAATGGTTCATATTTTAAAGTAAAGTTAGAGACTGAGATCTTTAAAAGTCAAGGAAAATTGTCAGTATAGATGTGTCCATTTACTCATTTATTCAACATGTACTAAAGGCATGCTAAAGGTCATCTTTTTGTTGTTTTTTGTAAAAACTCAAATTTGATGTATACAAAAATATAAATGACATATTAAGTTATGAAATTATGAAGTTTAAGTCTTCATAAGAATTTTATATTTATGTATTATTATTATTATAGTTCAGTCTTTATGTCTAAATTTATTTTGTTTTTTTGACACAGAATTTCAAGATGGCAACATGAGAGGAGCTCCTTGAAATATTCCCCTGGAAATGATAACAAATTCAACAAGTATAAGTCAACAAAGGACTTCCCAAACAACACACAATCAAAGCTGAGAGACCCACTCATTGCATCAAAACAGCTGAAGGTGGGAAAAGTGGGGCAAACTGGGGAAAAGGGAAGGTGTAAGGGCTGAGACAAAGGCCACAGGACACAGCCCAGGAGCTCGCCATGGTCTCCAGGGAGAGAGAAGGAGGTACAGAGACAGGGGCCATGGGACATGGCCAGGAGTTCAATGCAGTCCTGAGAAAGAGGAGTAAAATGACAGCTGGCATGCTTTCTCTGGGCCTGAGCATTCCAACCAGATGGAATCAGCATATACTTACAATTGAACTCAGCATTCAGGGCAGAGACCTCAGGACAAAGATCAAATACAGATGAGCATAAGCCCACACTTCCCTCACTGACCTCAGTGCCAGCCAAATGACAAAGACATGGAGCTTGACCACCTCACTCCACCATCCCAAAGCTCACGTCCCCCACCTACCTCCTGTTACTCACAGTGAGCCCCAGAAGAAACTGCAGCTATGAGTATCAAGTTAAAGAGCAAAGTATCTACAGCTTGGAGAACTGGAGAGATAGTTCCTGAGAGGCAGGTACATAGTGCAGTGAATTCTGGTAACAGGAAGAAGCAGTAGGGGTGAGACACCTGCAAGCTGGCAGCAGCCATTATCCACTCATTATCTGGAGCCAGAAACACAACTGCCACTTCCTCTAATGCACCTCACCTCAACCTATCCCAGTTGAAATCAGCAAGGGCACAAGTGCTGCTGCTTCCGGCTACCGGGGAAGCATTGGATTTTCATAGGCTCAGAGCCCACCAAACACTCTCACAAGGGTGGTGCACTGAAAGCAAGGCAAGTGAGTCAAAGAGAAGATGTCCACTTCATAGGAAATCACCAAGTGCGAGAAGAAGAAATAACATGATGGAAAATAAAATGCTCCAGCAATATCGACTGGAAGTAAAAGAAAGACCTCTTCATATCTACTTACTGCATAATTCACCCCTACAGATGCCCAGGAAGAGAAACATATTAATTGCTATGGATAACCAAGGCAACAAAGCTGCTCAAAAAGAAAAGTAAAAAGCTTCAGAAAATGAAATGAAAGAAATGGAAAGATGTGATTTAATGACAGAATTCAAGATTGCAGTTCTGAGGAAGCTCAATGAGATGCAAGAAAACTCAGGCAGTTTAATGAACTCAACAAACAAAAGGAAAATTTTGACAAAAAGACTGAAAGTTTAAAGAATCAAACAGAAATTCTGAAGAGGAAGAGCTCAATAAAAGAGATAAAAAATTAGATAACTAGCTTAAGAAACAGAGCTGAACAGATGGAGGAAAAGAATTAGTGATATCAAAGTCAGAAACATGGAAAGGGCACAGATTGAAGAAGACTTGACAGTTAAGAAAATTGAAAAAAATTTACAAGTACTATCTGACTCCATCAGAAAGAACAACATAAAAATAAAGGGCATACCATAAAGAGAAGAGAATGAGAAGTGCAAATGAACAGTCAATGAACTTAAACCTATGGAAAGAACTAGATCTTCAAATTCAAGAAGTAAACAGAACATCTAACTACCTCAATACTAACAGGCCTTCTACAAGGCACATTATATTGAAGCTTTCAAAGATCAACAACAAAGAAAAAATTCTGAAGGCAGCCAGGGAAAAGACTCTAACTTATAAAGGAAGCCCATTAGATTATCATCTGACTTCTCAGAAGAAACTCTACAAGCCAGGAGGGAATGGAATCAAATATTCGAACTATTGAAAGAGAAATTATCAGCCAAAAATAACTTATCCAAAAGTTATCCTTTAGATATGAAGAAGGAATAAAGAACTTTCCAGATATACAGAAGCTGAGGGAATTCTCCAGCTCAAGGCCTGCACTATAGGAAATAGAAGGACACTATTCAACCTGAAACAAGGAGTCAAAATAATTAGATATAATTTGGGAAAACAAAAATATAAAAGGGGAGAAAGTAAAGCTCTGCATTTCCAAAGAGGAATGGAAATAAGAAGCATGCTTCCTAAAAAAAATAAAGGGCTATTGTATATATGAAACTTTCTTTCACATAAATTTAATGGTAACCACTCAAAAAAAAAAAAAAAATCCAGAACAGAGATACTTAACATAAAAAAAAAAAACCCAGATGAAAAAAAGCATAGAACATCACCAAACTAAAATAAGAGACAGAAACAAAAAAGCAAAGAAACGATGGAGACACCATGCTACCAAAAAACAAAAGATAAAATAGTGATAGGAAATCCTCATACATCAATAAGCACCCTAAATGTAAATGGACTGAACTCTAGAGTAGCAGGTTGGATCAAAAATATAAAACCCAACCATATGCTGCCTCCAAGAGACACATCTCAGCTACCAGAAAGCAAAAGATAAAATAGCTATAGAAAATCCTCATACTTTAATAATCGCCCTAAATATAAATGGACAGAACTCCAGACTAGCAGACTGGCTCAAAAAGCAAAATCCAACTGTATGCTGCTTCCAAGAGACACATCTCAGCTACAAGGACAAACACAAACTCAAAGTGAAAAGGTGGAAAACGATACTTCAAGCAAAAGGCATCCAGAAAAAAGCAAGTATAACCATACTTACATCCAAAGAAACAAATCTGAAGATTAAAAAGGTAACATGAGACAAATATGGACACTTCATAATGATAAAGGGGACAATACAACAAAAGATAGGACACTTAGTAATATTTATGCTTCCAATCAGGAAGCATCAAAATATACAAAGGAACTACTAACAGAACTAAAGGGAGAAATTCATAAGAACACAATCATAGTAGAGTATCAAAACACACCGTTTACAGCCGTAAATAGATCATCCTAACAGAAAAGCAATAAGGAAATAGCTTTAAATGATACATTGGACCAACTTGACATAATTGACATTTATAGAACACTTCATTAAACAACAAAAGATTATACATTCTTTTCTAGTGCACACAGAACATTCTCAAGGATAGACCATATGCTGGGACACAAAACTAGCCTCAGCAAACTTAAAAAGACTGAAACCATATGAATCATATTCTCTGACCACAAAGCTTTGAAACTGGAGATCAACTGCAAAAAGGGGGAAAAAAACCACGTATGTACGGAGATTAAACAACATGCTATTAATTAATCAATGGATCAAAGAAAAAATTTTTTAAATAGATGAAAGATACATAGAAACAAATGAGAATGAAAACACATTGTATCAAAATTATTGGGATGCTGCAAAAGCAATATTGAGGCAAATTTATATCATTACAGGCCTAGCTCAAGAAATAACAAAAATAAAAAATAAACAACCTAACATTACATCTAAGAGAACTAGAAAAAGAACAAATGAAACCCAAGCTCAGCAGAAGGAAGGAGATAATAAAAATTAGAGCAGGACTAAATAAAATATTTTTTAAAAGACAATAGAAAAAATTTATACAATCTTCAAAAAGATTAATAAAATTGACAAATCCCTGACTAGACTAAGGTGAAAAAAGAAAAGACACAAAAAACCAAAATAAGAAATGAAGAAGAAGAAATTACAACAGATACCACAGAAAAGGATCACACAAGAATATTATGAAGGACTGTATGCCACTAAGTTCAATAACTTATAAGAAATGGACAAGTTTTTAGAAATATATTGCCTTCCTAAATTCAACATAGGAGAAGTGGAAAATTTAAATGACCAATGAACAGTGAGGAAATTGTAAACAATCATCATAAAGCCTCCCCAAATGCAAACGTCCAGGACCAGATGGCTTCGCTAGTGAATACTACCAAACGTTCAAGGAGGATTTAATACCTATCCTCCTTAATCTCTTCCAAAATATTGAAGAAGAGGCAATTAATTCCTAACTCATTTTACGAGATCAACATTAACCTGATTCCAAAACCTGGTAAGGATAACACAAAGAAAGAAAACTATAGGCCAATACCTTTAATGAATACAGATGCAAAAATCCTAAACAAAATACTAGCAAGCTGAATAAAATAATACATTAAAAAGACTATACATCACAATCAAGTGGGGTTAACTCCAGGGGCACAAGGATGGTTCAACATACACAAATCAATCAATGTAATACACCCTATAAACAAAATAAAAACCATAAAGTTACATCAATCAATGCAGAAAAAGCATTTGATAAGATACAACATCCATTTATTATTAAAACACTCAATAAAATGGGTATATAAGGAAAGTACCTCAATAAAATAAAGACCATATATGATAAACTCTCAGCTAATATTATAGTAAAAGGTGAAAAACTAAAATGTTTTCCTTTAAAATCAGGAACTAGACAGAGATGTCCCTGTCACCACTGTTATTTAAAATAGAACTAGCCAGCGCCATCAAGCAAGATAAAAGCATCCAAACTGGGAATGAAGTTAAATTGTCACTTTTTGCAAATGACATGATTCTTTACAAAGAAAACCCTAAGGACTCCACCAAAAAATTATTAGAAACAATATATGAATACAGTAAAGTTGCAGGATATGAAATTAATGGACAAAAATCTGTAACATTCCTATACACCATTGATTCCCAAGCGATGGTACGCATACCCTTGGGATTAAGTGCTGGGCCATTCAGGGGTATGCAAAAAATAATCAGTAATGGTGAAAAAACAGGTAAAAGTAAAAATATAGAAAACATTAGTTATGGAGTAATAATTGTTAAGTTTGAATCACTGAAAGTCAAGACATTTCAAAATTAGATCACATTAGCAAATGATGATTGGTGAGGGAGTGGCTATGAATCATTCCCCAAAACCACTCTTCTACCAATTATTATGCCGTTTCAGAACAATCCATTTGCAACGTTTCTAGAACTTCCCCAAACATATAAATACAACTGTAGCCAGACTGTTTGATGAATTTAGTTACTGACTGATTAAAATGTGTTATCTTTAATCGTGATTCTCTTCAGATAACGTTTTTATTTAAAATTTAAAATAATTTCAGTTATTGTCAGTGATTTTTTTTTAAGTGTGTCAGTTAAGGATCAGTGGTTGAAAACAGGAATGATTTAAAAAACACAACTTAATGTAGATTACAATCCATTGCCAATTACTTTTCAACGCGTGTCCATAGCTATGAGTACATCCACACCCAGAGATAATAAAAAGGTACATGCCTCAGATACTAAACAGAAGAAAAGGATAAACTCTGGAAAATATATTATTAAACATGGGTTTTCATTTGTCAGGGATGATGACTGTCCTAAGCCTTTGGGTGTTGTGTGTAGGGAAATATTACCCAATGGTTGTATGAAACCCTCTTTACTCATGCAATATTTAGAAACTAAACATTCTATGTATAAATACAAAGAAATACTTTATTTTCAGCACTTAGAAAAGCATCAACAATGAGAATACAGTTGAGGCTTCATACCGTATTGCTTATTGTACAGCTATATGTGGTAACCAAACCATAACTGAAAATTTAATTCCTCCTTTTATTAAGGATACTGTTTTTATATGTTTGGGGAAGTACATGTCTGCAAAATCAATACTATCTCTTTTTCAAACAACAAATGTCTTGACAAATTCAGGAAATGTCTAACGATATTGAAGCTATAGTAGTAGATGGAATTAGAAAAAGTAAATTCTCTTCCATCCAAGTCAATGAAAGCATAGATGTTGCTGATGTATCTGTTTTGCTTATCATCACAAGGTACTTGGTAGGAAATGACATTGAGGAAAAACTGTTGCTTTGTTACCCACTAACAAAGCGTACCAAAGGTGAAGATATTTTTAATGCAATCAATGGTTACTTCATTGAAAAGGACAATAGTTGGTCGAACTGTTTGTAGTTATGCACTAACAGAGGCAAGCTTATTTTAGGTTGTTTTATAGGCTTACATGGCCAAATTAAAGAAGAAACTCCCTATGTACCATGGAGTCACTGCTGCATTCATAGATAGTCTTGCATCCACACCTCTTCCTAGTGAACTGAAAGATGTTCTTGATGAAGCTGTAAAAGTTGTAAATTTTATTAAGTCACAGCCATGAAAGTCAAGATTTTTTTGAAGTGTTGTGTGAAGAAATGAACAGCATTCACAGCACATTACTTTTGCTATATGAAGTAAGGTGGGTATCTTGTGGTAAAGTACTTACACAGACAGATGTCTGAACTTAGACATTAAGTCCAGGTATTTTTTGAAGACCACTGTTTCCCTCTTACTCAAAGTTTCAGGGCAGTGATTGGCTTTAAAGTCTTGCATATTTATCTGATATTTTTCTAGAAATAAACAAACTCAACTTGGGACTTCAAAACAGCTTAATCACTATATTCAAAGTAACTAACATAATAAAGTCAATGATTAAAAAACTGGACTTCTGGAAGGAGCATATTGAAAGAGATTAGTCTGAAGTTTTTTAAACTCTGTACAACTTCTTATCTGAAAATGACTTGCACCTATACCAAAATGTAAAAAAAAAGATATTGTAAGTCACTTGGAAGGTCTTAACATGTTCTTTTATAAGTACTTCCCTCAACATGGAAAAGAAAACAACTGGATTGCAGATCCCTTCAATGAAGAATTCTTTGAAGAGGCTAAACTAACCATAAATGGAAAAAGAAGTTAATTTGACTTTCAACTGATTCTTCTTTAAATTCTTATTTTAAAAGAAAGCACATTATTTACCTTGTGGGTAGACGTCCGTGAGACAGCTCAGTGAGAAGCCACTCAAACACTTCTTGCCATTTACTAATACTGAACTAGTGGAGAGAGAGAGAGAGAGAGAGAGAGAGAGAGAGAGAGAAACTCATACTACTCAACACCAAAAAAACAATCCAATTAAAAACTGGGCAGAGGATTTAGAGAGATCCAAGATGGCAGAGGTGAACACTATGTCTACTTTGCTCCATGAACACATTAAAATTACAACTAAATTACTGAACAACCAACACGGAGAACCATGTGAAATTTAGCTGAACGGAAACTTTATAAGGATATAAAAAAGGAGGTCACAGCGAGACAGGGTAGGAGGAGCACAGATGTAAAAGGAGCCAAACCTCCGGTGTCAGTAGAAAACCAGGAGAAGTATCTCAGCCACAGAGGTTCTCTCTAGAGGAACAACAGACCCCAATCCCATACCAGCCTCCCTAGCCTGAAGCACTGGTACTGGAAAGAGGAGCCCCACATCTGACTGTGAAAAACAGTGGGAACTCCAACCATCCAGTTGGGACAAAAAGCTCTGGGAAAACCCAGACATCCTCATAAAATGCCCACACAGACTCAGTCACTTGTAAGTACTTACCCTGGGCTCAAGCAGAGGCAGAGTGACTTGGGGGCATTGGAGACATACAGAGGGCAGACTGAGGTGTGAGGCTTTGGATCAAAGGCTGGAGGACAGTCACCGTTTTTCCTGGGTGTGCCCCCTTCACATATAGCTGGCTGGTGGGCACCATCTTGCCTGTGTTAGGCCTGCCCCCATATGGCCAAATCTGAGCCTGATTGGTCTGGTGAGCTCTAACTGGTGAACACCACCTTTCTTGTCTTTTGTCCACCCTCACACAGCCAAATCTGACCCTGATTGGTCTGCTGAGCTCCACTCACTCCACTCTGCTGACTCACTGGGAATCCACCTCACCCAACTCCATCAATGCCAGAGTCACTTTCATCAGTGAGCAGCAAACCCCACCCACATAGCAATCTCCCTTGGAAAACTAAGTCTGCAGGTCCCAGGCTAGCAGCAATGGGCATTGGTATGATCTGAGACTTTGGCTGAGTAGCTCCAGGTACAACACTGGCATCAAAACAGAATCTACAGGAGAAGCCAGCACAGGTAACCAGAGAGACAGTGCCAGGGTCCCACTGGGCAACTACCACATAAAGCAATATTGGGAGATATAGCAGGTCTACCTAATACATAGAAACAAAATAAGAGACAAAAAAAAATGTCTCAAATTAAGAAACAGCAGAAAATTCCAGAAGAAGAACTAAACAAGATGGAAGTAAGTAACCTATCAGACACAGAGCTCAAAACAATGATTTTAAGGATGCTTGAGGAACTTAGTGAAAACTTCAACAGAGAAACACAAGCATAAGGGACACAGAAACCATAAAAAAGGACCAGTCAAAAATGAAGAATACTGTAATTGAGATTCAGAATGTATTAGAAAGAATCACCAGCAGACTAGATGGAACAGAGGATCAAATCAGCGAATTGGAAGACAAGTTAGCAGCAAACACCCAGTCAGAACAGCAAAAAGAAAAGAGTCCAAAAAAATGAGGACCTCTGGGAAACCATTAAGTATAACAACATTCACATCATAGGAGTACCAGGAGAAGAGAGAAAGCAAGGAATTGAAAACCTATTTGCAGAAATAATGAGTGAAAACTTCTCTAACCTGGCAAAGGAAACAGACATACAAGCCCAGGAAGCACAGAGTCCCAAGCAAGGCCCACACTAAAACAAATTATAATTAAAATGGCAACAGTTAAAGACAAAGAGAGAATACTAAAAGCATCAAGAGAAAAGCAAGTAGTTACTTATAAGGGAGCTCCCATAAGACTGTCAGTTGATTTCTCAACAGAAATTTTGCAGGCCAGAGGTAGTGGCAGAAAATATTCAATGTGATGAAAAGCAAGGACATACAACCAAGGTTACTCTACCCATCAAGACTATTATTCAAAATCGAAGGACAAATAAAGAGCTTCTCACAGAAGAAAAAACTAAAGGAGTTCATCACCACCAAACCAGTATTACAAGGAATGTTAGAAGAACTGCTTTATAATGGGAAGAAAAAAAAAAAAGCAAAAATTATGAACAATAAAATGGCAATAGGCACACATCAACAATTACCTTCCATTTAAATAAAGTAAGAGCTCCAATCAAAAGACATGAAGGGTATTGCACTACATGGAGTTTCAAACAAAGGAAGACAGACACAAGTTGACTTTGCTTATAGGTGAAATCCAAAGAGGAAAATAAACGAGTGGAACAGGAACAGATTCATAGATATAGAAAACATTTGGTTTGTTGCCCAATGGGAAGAAGGTTGGGGGAGGAAGGTTGAGGGAGGAGGTGAAATAAAGGAAAGTGATTGAGAAGTTCAGTTTGGTGATTACAATGTAATAGTTATGGGAATATAAGGTATAACATGGGAATATAGTCAATAATGTTGCAATAACTATGGGTGTCCTCGAATGGGTACTAATTTGTTGGGGTGATGGGAGGAGGGTGGGAGGAGTGGGTGGAAAAGGGAAAGAAATCAAGAAGGACAAATTCATAGTCACAAAATAGTCACAGGGATGTTAGGTGCAGCATAGGATATATAGTCAATAACATCGTAATAACTATATCTGAAAATAGGGATTTTTAAGTTATATAAATGTCTCATCACACTGTGCTGTATATCTGAAACCAATATAATATTGCATGCCAAATGTAATTGAAAAATAAAAATAAATGAGGAAAAAGAAAACAAATAAAAGAAGTAGGCAGAGGACCTGAAGAGTACTTCTCCCAAGACGACATGCAAATGGCCAACAGATATATGAAAAAATGTTCAGTTTCACTAGCTGTTAGGGAAATGCAAATAAAAACACAATCAGATAATCAGATAGCACCTCTCACATGTTAGAATGATTATCATCAACAAGAAAAATAGGGTTAGAAAGGCTGTGGAGAAAAAGGAACCCTCACACACTGCTTGTAGAAATGTAAATTTGTACAGCCACTATGGAAAACAGTATGGAGGTTCCTCAAAAAATTAATAATAGAGTTACCATATGACCCACAATCCCTCTTCTGAGTATCTACCAAAAAATTCTAAAAGACATATGTACCCCAATGTTCACTGCAGCATTATTCATGGTGGCCAAGACATGCAAACAACCAAAGTGTCTTTCACTGAGGATTGGATAAAATAGATGTGGTACATATACACAAAGGAACACTGCTTGGCAATAAGAAAAGATGAAATACTGCCATTTGCCAAAACATAAAGGGATCTTGAGGGTATTTTCCAAAGTGAAATAAGTCAGACAGAAAAAGTCAAGAACCATAAAACTTCACATATATGAGGGATAAAAGCTATAAGACAAACAAACAAACAAATAAAAACTCATGAACACAGACAATAGTGGTTATCAGAGAGTAAGAAGAGGACAGGAGGGAGGTAGAGGAGGGAGGGGGACACAGATGAGAGAGAAAAGTAAAAAATAAATAAATTCTTTAAAAAAATATTTTAATAAAATTTTTTATTTTTTTAAAAAATAAATTCATTTTGTTTTTGTGTTTTTAAAATTAGTTTCAGTTTTGGTATAAGAGCTTTAGAATTTGTTATTTCTGAAAATAATTTTGAAGTATGATATGTGCTAATCTTTAATTTTATTTATTTATAAATCCTCATGTATTTTCAATTTTAACTCCCTTTCAAAATATTACAATAACCAAAGTCATTAAGCAATAACAAAATTATTTATAATATATAATTATAAAGTCATCTATAAATTATTTAGCACAAAATCCTAAAAGTTAATGCAATACATATACAATTAGCTGTGAGGAAATGAATACACACAATAAATACCTAAGGAAAAAAATAGTATAACATAAAATATATAAATCATAATCAAATATAGCTATAACATATTTTCTTATGGCTCTGTGTTGTACATTACTTTTTTTTAAAGATAAATTTGACCCCCTTTCTATCTTCTTGGTTATGAGAACACTAAACCACTACTAATCCCAACCAATACTAAAAATGTAGAAACTATGTGAGAAAAGAGGTAACCCTGCATCAGGTAGGTGTTCTAGATCCATAGGTATGGTACAAAATACATATTTGTTATATACTTAGAAGTTATTAAGACATTCCATAGAGTTAAGAAATGATATCAAAGACTTCTAGTTAAAAATAATAAAGTCAGACCAAAGACTCTCTCCCCTCCAATATCTAATAAAATAACAGAAAAAAAAAACTGTACTAGTTTAAAGTACCAATACCAAATTTGAGAGATCCTGACTCAGAAAGTATCCTCAACTTTTTCCTCTTTTTACTTAGAGGGAGCAGAAATTGCTAACAAGAGAAAGAATAAATGAAGTGAACAATTACAGCTAACTTTCTGATAAACAGAGATTCCAGTACACTGTACTGAATTGAGGAAAAATCGGAATTCGAACACAACCTTGTTAAGAAAACAGGATATAACCACCACTAGAAGTGTTCTGTTTTAGAGTTCATTCTAACAAAACTCTCAGAACAACACAGATTCATACCATTCCCGATGAATTCTCCACTTTCTTCCTTACCCTCTGACTAAAACCAAGTAAAATAAAAAAGCCTCCTCTCATATTATAGCTCTACAGTGGACACAATTCACAGATAAAATACAATGTGAGTTAAGGGAGATTTACTCATATTACATCAGAGAAAACAGAAGTTCACACATCATATCAGAAAAAACAGAACGTCAGGTCAGGGTTGCCCACATGAAGTCCTAGCAATATGGAGTGAAAAGCAAAGAGATTATGCAACCATATTACAGAAAATAGAAAAGAAAAAATACAATCATAATATGGGAGATAAAAAAAAGTTAGAAAACACAATCTGCAAGACAATTTATCACAAGAAAATGTCCTATGAGTCCTTGCACTAACAACTTAAAGAACACAAATTTTGTAAAAACAAGGAGCTAAACAACCTAAGAAAAATCTGCAGATCAAATAACACCATTACAAACATAGTTTACCTCAAAATGAAAGAACAGCTTGAGATAAAACAGTCTATACAAGCACATAAGAAAAAGAGCAAAGATTAGAAAAATACGAGAAAAGATAGTAAGTGTGTATAGGGCAAAAACAATCCAACATAAGATAATGTTTCTGAAAAATAATAGAATAATACCTAGTTGAATACATTTGTATTTATAAATGTAGTACTCATATGTCAAGATTTCTCTGAAAGAAGACCAGAACCTTAAGTTTACAAAGGGAAACAGTAATCCAAGAAAAACTTAACAAAGAACAATACAAATCAAGACATATCCCAGTTAGGGAACTGAACCTCAATTTAAAAAAAAAGGGAATTCTTCAAGTATTCAGGAAGTAAATGGATGAGGGTGGGGTGATTAAGCTAGACTCAGATTTCTTAATAGCAATGTTCAACACCAGAAAACAGTGTCCTTAGGTAGACAAACAAGACACACAACCAAGGATACACAGCCAAGTTATCCTCAAGTATAAAGACTATGGACATGACTCACAAACATGCCAAACACAAGGTATGTGATTCCAAATACAGTGTTTTGAAAAACTCCTTCATGGTACTAGTCAGCTAAGGATGAATAAGATAAAAAACTCAAATATGAAGAAGCTATGATACAGGAATGACAGTAAGCTTAGACTCCATTTAAATACATAAGTGAGATTAAATAAATATGATAATTAATAATTATAATTATAGAACATAATGTAAATGTTATAATCTTTGATAATGTAATAACAATAAAATGAGCAAATCTGAAAGTAAGGAGTGGAGAGGTAACAGGAGGAGTGAGAATACGACCTTCTTTTCCTTTCAATCAAATTAATATATATTGCTTTAAATCAAAACACAAAGTTGAATAAAGATTCTAATCTCTTAATTTTTTCATGCTTTCTCTTAATGATAGAGAAGGTTTATCTAAACTTAAGCAATTCCCTCCATTTCTCTTGTTATTTTTTCTGTAAAATTGGAGTAAAATTAATTTTTATATTTTAAATGTAGTACTACAATATGATATTATTTTTAGAAAATTAATCTGTTTGTAAATGTACTATCCACCCACCTTTTTACCAGAACATATACACAAAAATGTATCTAGAATACATTCACATAATTTTAATGATGATTATTTTGGGGGTTGGCTTTGGGTAACTTTTCTGTTTTTCTTTGCATTTTTCTGTATTATTTGAATTCTTTTTAATGAGTATATATCATTTTTATAAAAAAACAGTAACATTATTCTTAAAAAATAGCAAGGCAAAAAGGATATTAAAAACAGAAATAAAATATTTTCAATGTTGCTTCCAGTACCAGAATTATAAGAACTTGCTAACAGTTAACAAGCCACAGCGATAATTGGGGTGTGGGGGTGGAGGGTTGGAGCAGGGAATACCAACATTGAATTGAGTAATCCAAAAGAATTATCTGTTATTACATTTGAAACATTAGCAAGTAATAAACATAATGACTTTACCTTTAGCTAGTAAAAATGTGATCCAAGAAACTTTTAGCACCAACATAGAATTTATTTCAGTAGATATCCTAGTAAACAAATAGAAAACATTTATACTGACAGTTTTCAAACTATACTATTTTTTCTCTCTTTTAAAGAATTATGGACCTGAACTGATTGCATTATAGAAATACAGGTCCATTTAAAATGCACAATTTACACATGAACTTAATTTATGTCAATTCAGTTAGTGTTTATACAAAGATATTTACATTTTGCCCATCAAGGAGTATTCATTTATTTTAAAAAACTGAGTATCACAATTTAATCTAAAAATATGCACAGAAAGTGGTATACTATAATGTACTTGGTTTCCAGTTACTTGATACATTTCTGCTCTCTGTTTTCTAATCAAAATCAAAGCAGTAAGCAGAAAAATAGAGGTTTGGGTAATACCAGTTTACCAATTTAACACCATGTCTTAATGATTTTTCTATAGCCATTCACTTGTTGGAATTAACAAGTGAAATTAATAGTTAATTAATATTAATCATCTTCAATATTACTATTTTAATGGGGCAGAAAATCTCATATACTACTCAGTCCTTTTTTTATTTTTCAGGTGTACAGCACAGTGGGTAAGCATTTATTTAATTTATGAAGTGTTCCCCCCATAGGTATGGTGTACATCTGACACCATGTATAGTTTTTACATTATTGACTATATTCCCCACACCCTATTTTACATTCCCATGACTATTTTGTAACTATCCATTCATTCTGTTTCCAAAGGAAAACTCTAATACAGGTACACTGTTGGAACATGTGTTATACATTAAAAACATAATTTGGAAATTTTAATATAATTTTTGTACGTATTCTTATCAAAAATTAGGTAATAAAGTGTCCATAATAGATCCTCAATAAAGATTTAGTCAAAGAATTTGCATTTTTCCCAGAGTTGATGATATGTTGTCCACCTTATTAGTTCTCCCTTATAGTAAAAGTCATATATTTCATACCATTTTCTTTATGAGAAAATAAATAATCTGCATAGTGCTTAAATCTATATACCCTTACTTTATGAAGTAGCAAGCTACTATAATCAATCAAACTAGCCCTGATATTATAAACATGTTTGAGTTTATCCCAGAAAATCTTAAAAAAAAAAAAACAAAAACCTAAAAGTAAAAAAGAATATGCTCTGAACTACTTACAGACTGTTTGGTTGTGTCAAATATATAAGTTCGCATGTCCTGAAAGGAAAAAAATAATTATATTAACATTATAGCTTTTCTAAAACTTTGTAATTTTTTCATAATTTAGAAATTAATTGTATCATGCTCTATTAATGTTATTTCAAGAAGTATATACATTTAAAAAAAAGTATAGCATTATAAAACAAAGTTAAAGTAGGTTTTCCCAATTTATGAAAATTCATACACATCATTGTAATATCTAATTACAAAATGATTGGATTTCAGATGTGCATTTGTAACTCAGAATACATTTGTAATTGAATCTTGATCTTGTTAAAATCCCAGATCAGGTCATAAAAGCCTATTTAACTAACAGTCTCACTAAAATAATACAACTGAAAAAAAACTATAAAACCTACTTGTTTAGAACAATGACTTCCAGAATGGCAGATTAAGGATTTCTGCAGAGCTGGTCCCAGTGTAATGACTATAATTAGTTAAAATTATTTTAAAAAAATAATTTAAAGACTCTGGAAATTTTCTTCAGGTTATATAAAGCAAACCAACCAACCAACCAACCAACAAAACACCCTTTTTTCAAAAAAAATCTACCTCTTGGTAAGAACAAAGGCAGTCTGTGAAATTCAAAGCAAAACTCACTTCTTCATCCTCTCTAGCTTAGCATTACAAAGTTATAACCTGGACTGGTGCAGCCAAGGTACAGGACTCCCGCTTACCAAATCCAAGCCTAAAACTCTCTCTGGAAGGGCAAAATACAAGCATTTCTCATCACCCCTAGCTCTATATTGCTGATGGTTTATCCCAGGCCAAAGGAACTAAGAAGTCTGGAGTTTCCTTCCTCCCCTTAGCCCCCACTCGTATGTCAAAAGTGCTACTCTAGGCACAGCAGAACAAAAATACTGATGCCCTGATTTCCCTTGCCCTAGTTAGCTAATAAGACAAAGGTTCCAAATAACAAAGACAACCTGAAAAGGAGCTATATCCTCTTCTCAGCACCCCAGTCTTAAAGTAGAAGTGTCACTACAAAAAAAGAGAGGATACTGACCACATCCTGACCTCCTGAGTAATGGCACAGAAGTGTTGCCTAGGGGAGAGGCAGCCCTTAAGAACAGAGAGCTCTGAAGTTCTTCCCAAGAGAATTAATTTCATTTGCAATACAGGGTGGGGAATATCAAGGCTAAGAGCGCTGTTGAAACAATGGAGGTTCTGGTGATAAGCAAGTAAGACGAGGCTGGTAGCTACATTTAGCAATAAGCTACAATCAATCCTAGACCATCTAGGAGAGAACCGGTTAGACAAAATCTAAGAAAAGCTTTGTGGGGGTCAGAACAAGCCTCAAGACTGGCCTCAAAGACTATTCTTACAAAGGGAGCCAAATTTATTGAATCTGACTGTGGAGCAATTTGTTACCCAAGGCAGTTTTTAAAAATATAAAGCAACTGGTCAGCAATTAGTGGAAAGTAACAACTAGGTGTGATATCAACAGAGGCAGTTAGCTTAACAAGTGGAATCAGAGGAAAAAAGACAAAGAGAACCCCACTAAAACCACTATCTCCCCAGAGAGACTGTACACATGCTCAAGGCTACACAGTGGATAGCATATCAGAGGTTATCCACTGTGGGGAAAATAGACTTCTGAAAGAGTACAGTTAAGTCACTAAACAAATAAAAAACAACAGCAGCAAGTCTCAAGTCAGAGGAGACTCAATATCCAGAGTTACAACAATGTTTAAAAAAATGTCCAGTTTTGAAAAATAAATATGAAAGTGTGATTTCTAGATAGGGAAAAAAATCAGGAAACAGAAACTGCATATAAAGAGCCCAGATGTAAGACTTAACAAAGATTTCAATGAGTCTAATAAAAGTCCATTCAAAGAACAAAAGGAAACCCAACTTAAAGAAGAAAGAAATGTACACTGAAAATGTCCCTGCAATAGAAAGTATCAGTAAAGACATAAATTATTTTAAAAGAACCAAATGGAAATTTGAATTGAAAGTATAATAACTAAAATGAAAGATCACTAGAGGAACTCAATATTAAATCTGAGCTGGCAGAAGAAAGAATCACCAAACTTGAACATAGCTTCAAAGATGATGTAGTATAAAGAGGAAAGAGAAAAACAAAGAAAAAAATAGAGAGGCTCACAGAAATGTGGGACACCAAAATATACATACACCAATGTATGTGTATAACTGAAGTACAAGAAGGGGAACAAAAATAGTGGTTAAAGAAATAATGACTGAAAACATCCTAAATCTGATATAAGATATTATTCTACATTCAAGAAACAAATTCCAAGTAGAATGAATATAAAGAGATCCACACCCAAACACATTATAATAAAAATGTTGAAAGACAAAGAGAAAATCTTGAAAGCAGCAAAAGAAAAATGATCTATTACATACAAGAGAACCCAATAACATTAATAGCTGACTTCTCTTCAGAAACAATGACAATCAGAAGGCAGTGGAATTACACACTCAAAGTGCTAAAAGAAAAAAATTTCAACCATGAATCATATATTTACCAAAACTATACCACAAAGGTGAAGTTAAGACATTCCCAAATTAAACAGAATTTGTTAATAACAGAATCACTTTATTAAAAAAATGCTAAAAGAAGTTATTTAAGCTGATATTATAACAAGTGATCCAAGACAGTAATTCACATCCCATGAAGAAAGAGCACTGGTAAAGGTAATTATGTTATTATAAAAGATAGTATTATTGCACATTTCTTCTTTTCTTCTCCCAATTGATGTAAGAAACAATTATATAACACTATATTTTTAAATGTATATAAATAATTGTATCATTGGATGTATAACATATAGAAATGTAATGTATTTGACAATTGCAGCACAAAGAAGGTGGGTGGGATCAAAGCTATATTGGAGTAAACAAATGACACTAGATGGTAAACTGAATCCAAGGGAACAAATGAAAAGAACAAGAAACGGTAAATAGGAAAGTTAATATAACAAGCTCTATAACAAGCTCTGTATACTCTCAATTGCTTTAAAAGACATACAACCCAGAGACATCAGCAAGATGGAGGTGTGAGAAGTGATCTTCGAATCTCTCCTAGAAAATACAACATATTAAACAACTAAAGTCCACCAAGGAACTCCCTAAGCAACCCATAGCCTCAGCTGAGAGAACCACTCATTGAAAGAAAACATCTCAATGTCAGAGAAAGGGTAGCAAACAGAAGAGAAGGGAAGGGCACAGACGGGGCAACGGACCACAACCCAGAGCCTGGCAAAAGAGGAAGTAAGCTGGGAACATGCCCTGAAACACAGCACAATCCCAGGCAGGTTGGAAGCTGAGAGCTGACAAGGGCAAGAAGCATGGGGAGGCTGAAGTGTGGCATGACTCTGGACCAGTTAGGGACCAAGCCAAGGAGTGCTACACTGCCCTAGTGGGTTGGAGTCCCAACCGGAGCACACATGAGGCCCTGGACAAGTTAGGGCCTGAGAAGAGGTGCACTACATGGCCCTGGACAAGCTTGGGGCTTGAGCCAAGGGGAGCAACAGCACTGACACAGCCATAGGGCAGCCTGGTCAAGCTGGAGACTGACAGCCAGTGGTCATGAAAACTCTGGCCAGAGCAAAACACAATCCTGGGCAAAGTGTGAGCTTGGAGGAAGGAAGAAAGGCAGAATCAACCACATGCACCCACCCTGGCCCTGTGCACTACTGATGGAGGGACAGGCTTGTTTTATAACAAAGCCCAGTACCCAGGGCTGTATATAATCTTAGGACACACATCAGCTGCAATCCACACTACCCTCACTGCCAGGCAGCATCCACAGACACAGAGCCTAGCTGCTCCCCCTTACTCTCTCCCAAAGCTCACCTCCCAATCCACCTAGTGCCCCCAAAAAGAAGCCTCAACTGGGAGACCCATGTTACACTATACTGCAAACAAGTCTGCGCCATTTCCAACAAACCCCACCTTCACCCTTCTAGTTAAAACCAGCATGGGGGCTCAAGGAAACTGCGACACACAGGTACAGCAGCTTGTAGAATACTACCATCTACCACATCCTCCCAAAAAAGAGATGCATTGAAACCAAGGCAAATCAGTCAAAGAAGAGAAGCCCACCTTCCAAGAAATATCCCAGTGTGGGAAGACCAAATAACCAAGAGAAAATATCATAAGACACTGCACCAACACCAACTGAGAAGTGAAAGAAAAGATCTCTTCATATCTGGCAGGGGAAAAGTTCTTATGCCCAGGAAAAGAAATACACCATCAATAAGGAGTACCCTAGAGAACAAAGCTGCTCAGAAAGGAAATTTAAAAAGCTCCAGAAAAGGAACTTAAAAGATATAGAAACACGATTTAGACTGCAGCTCTGAAAACCCTCAAAGAGATCAAAGAAAATTGGCAGGGTATACAGGGACAGCTAAATGATCTCAAAAAGGAAATCTGGGAACAAAAAGAATACTTTAACAAAGAAATTGAAACTATAAAAAAATAGAAATTCTGGAGATAACTCAATAAAAGAAATGAAAAATGAAATAGCGTAGGAAGCATGGCTGACTAAATGGAGGAAAGAATTAGTGATACAGAAGACAGAAACATGGAAATGTCACAGAAAGAAAAATACAGAGATTTGAGAGTCAAAAGAAATCAAAGAACTATATAAGAACTATCTGACTCCATCAGAAAGAGCAACATAAGAATAATGAAAACACAGAAGGTATAGAGCAGAATTCCACAGAGAACTTACTTAAACAAATAGTAGACAAGAACTTTCCAAACCTACAGAAAGAAATGAAACCCCAAAAAGGAAACAGGATCCCTATCTACCTGAATTCTAGCAGACTTTCTCCAAGGCACATTATACTGAAGATGTGAAAGATTAAAAACAAAGAAAAAATTCTCAAGGCAGCCAGGAAAATGAATACCATACTTACAAAGGAAAACCCATCAGGCTGTCATCAGATGTCTCAGCAGAAACTTTACAAACCAGTATGGAGTGGAATCAAATATTCAAAATACTAAAAGAAAGAAATTACCAACCAAGAATGTATCCAGCTAAGTGTTCCTTTAGATATAGAGGAATAAAGACATTTTCAGACAGAAGCTGAGAGAATTCTCTAGCACAAGACCAGCATTTCAGGAAATACTGCAGAAGGCTACTTGACATGAAACAAAAAGTCAAAATAAATAAGGAAAAGTTGGGACAACAAAAACATAAAAGAGGAGGAAGTAAGGTTTAAATTTCCAAAAGAGAATGGAGATAAGAAGCATGCTTAAGAAAAGGAGCCACTACATATGTGAAACTTGCTTTTACTTAAACTTCATGGTAACTACAAAAAAAAAAAAAAAAGAAAGAAAGAAAAGAAAAGAAAAGAAAGAAAGAAAGAAAACTTGAACTAAGACCTATAACCAAAAAAAGAGGAAACAGAAGGAAAAGTCTTAGGACACCATCACTCTAAAATAGCTGACAGTGAGAAAAAAAGCAAGGAAGAGATCAAGACACTGAGCTACCAGAAAACAAAAGATGAAATGGCTATAGGAAATCTTCATATATCAATCAGCATCCTAAATGTAAATGGACTTAACTCACCAATAAAATAGCACAGAATTACAGACTGGATTAAAAAACAAAATGCATCCAAATGCTATCTCCAAGAGACATACCTCAGTCACAAGGACAAATGCAAACCCAAAGTGAAAGAGTGGAAAACAATACTCCAAGCAAATGATGTCCAGAGAAGAGTAGGTAAGCCATATATATCTGAAGAAACAGACTTCAGGATAAAAAAGGTAGTAACAAAGATGGACATCTCATAATGATAAAGGGGACAATACAACAAGAAGACATGACACTTATTAATATATATGCCCCAATAAGAAAGCATCAAACTTTATAAGAACCTACTCACACATATATAAGGAGAAACTTACATGGAGGTATTTCCTAGGGGTAAGGGGTGGGGAGAGGGGTGGGAGAGGAGGGAGGGGGAGTCAAATATATGGTGATGGAAAGAGAACTGACTCTGGGTGGTGAGCACATAATGCAACACATAGATAGTGAACTGGAGAATTGTACACTTGGAACTTATGTAATTATTGCTAACCAATGTCATTCCAATAAATTTAACAATAAAAAATAAAAAATAAATAAAAGGAGGAACTGACAAAATCATGATTATAGTAAGGGACCTAAACAGCCCCTTGACAGCCATGTAGAGAAAATAAATAAGGAAACGTTAGCTTTAAATGATACCTTACAACAATTAGATATGATTGACATTTATAGGGCACTCCATCCTACAACACAAGGCTATACATTCTTTTCTAGTGCAGCATGGAACATTCTCAAGGACAGACCATATGCTGGGTCACAGAGCTACTAGCCTCATCACATTCAAGAAGACTGAAATCATACCAAGTGTATTCTCAGACCATAAAACTTTGAAATTGGAGATCAACTGCAAAAAGAAAGCAGAAAACAACTACATATAAACAAAATGTTATTTTAAAAAATGACTGGATCAAAGAAGAAAGGGGAAATTTAAAAATACATAGAAACTAATGACAGTGAAAACACAAGGTATCAAAATTATTGGGATGCAGTAAAAGCACTAATAAAAGGGAAAATTATATCCTTAATGAACCACTTTAAGAAATAAGAAAAATCACAAGTAAACAGCCTAACATACCATCTTAAAGAACAAAAAAAAAAGAAGAACCAAAAAGGCCCAAAGTCAGTGAAAGGAAAAGAATAATAAAAATTAGAGAACCAAATGAGACACAGAACAACAAAACAATAGAAAAAATTAATGAAACAAAGAGCTGGTTCTTCACAAAAATTCAAGAAAATAGACAAACCCCTGGCTAGGCTCACCAAGGGAAAAAGAAAAAAGACACCAAGAACCAAAATCAGAAATGCAAGGGGAGAAATTATGACTGATATCACAGAAATACAAAGGATCTTACGAGAATAGCATGAAGGGCTTCAACAACCTTAAAGAAATGGACAAGCTTCTAGAAACATATAATCTACCTAGACTGAACCAAGAAGAACTGGATAATCTAAATAGAACAATCAACAGTAAGAAAATTGAAACAATCATCAAAAACCTCCCCAAAGGCAAAAGACCTGGAACGGATGGTCTCACCAATGAGTTTTATCAAGCATTGAAAAAGGAATTAATACTTATCCTCCTCAAACTTTTCCCAAAAACTAAAGAAGAGGCAATACATCCCAAGTCATTCTACGAGGTCAACATCATCCTAATACCAAAACCTGGTAAAGATAACACAAAAAAAGAAAACTATTGACCAATATCTCTGATGAACACAGATGCAAAACTCCTAAACAAAATACTGGCAAATACAATACAACAATGCATTAAAAAGATTGTACCAGGATCTAGTGCAGTGGTTCTCAACCTTCCTAATGCTGCAGCCCTTTAATACAGTTCCTCATGTTGTAGAGACCCCCAACCATAAAATTATTGGTAGCTGCTCTCTACACATGTGTGACTGATCCACCTAAGTACATTATGATGCCAACCCCGTCACATACACCTGTATTTGTAGGAGGTGTATGTGATGGGGTTGGCCTGATGATCTCATCACGCCGGGTACTCCTATGTGGGCGTATCTGCATGTGGCGGCCCACCTGGAGATGGATAGAGGAACGATGTCTCCCATTCCTAAGACCCTCGGAAATATGTGTTTTCCGAGGGTCTTAGGTGACCCCTGTGAAAGGGTCATTCAACCCCCAAAGGGGTCACGGCCCACAGGTTGAGAACCGCTGATCTAGTGGGATTCATCCCAGGGGCTCAAGAATGGTTAAACATATGCAAATCGATCAACGTGAAACATCATTGTAAACAAAATAAAAAATAAAAACCATATGATTATATCAGCTGATGCAGAGAAAGCATTTGACAAGATACAACATCCACTTATGATCAAAACACTTAGTAAAATGGGTACAGAAGGGATATAATAAAGGCCATATATGACAAAACTTCAGCTAATATTATACTGAATGGGGAAAAACTGAAGCCTATTCTTCTAAAATCAGGAACAGGCAGCAATGTCCCCTGTCACCACTTCTATTCAACATATTACTGGAAGTTCTAGTCAGAGCCATCAGACAAGAGAAAGGAACAGAAGGCATCCAAATTGGGACAGAAAAAGTTAAACTGTCACTTTCTGCAGATGACATGATCCTTTATAGAAAAATTCTATAGACTCCACCAGGAAACTATTAGAATCAATAAATGAATACAGTAAAGTTGCAGAATACAAAATCAATGTACAAAAATTCACTGCAGTTTTATATTCTAACAATAAAACTTCAGAAAAAGAAATGAGAAAAACAATACATTTAGTGATCACAACAAAAAGAATAAAATACCTAGGGATAAACTTAACCAAGAAAGTGAAGGAATTAAACTCTGAAAACAATAAGATGCTATCAAAAGAAGCTGAAAAGGATACAAAGAAATGGAAAAATATTCCATGTTCATGGATTGGAAGAATCAACATAGTTAAAGTGGCAATATTACCCAAAGCAATATACAGATTTAACATAATTCCCATCAAAATCCCAGTCATTCTTTTAAGAAATAGATTTTTAAAATCATCATATTTCTGAGGAACCACAAAAAACCCTGAATCACCAAAGCAATACTACATAGAAAGAATAAGCCTGGAGGCATCATGCTCCCCATTTTCAATCCATGTAACAAAGCATCAATAATAAAAACAGCTTAGTACTGGCAGAGAAACAAATACACAGACCAATGGAACAGAATAAAACACCCAGAAATAAACCCACAAGTATATGCACAGATAATTTTTGACAAAGGAGTGAGAAATGTACAATGGGGAAAAGAAATCCTCTTCATAAATAGTGCTGGGAAAATTGAAAAGCCACATGCAAAAAAATGAATCTGAACTGAGAACTATCACTATATACCAAAATTAACACAAAATGGGTTAACGATTTCCACATAGGACCCAAAACAATAAACTATATACAAGAAAATATCGGTACTAAACTTACAGCCTTGGCTTCAGGAGGACTTTATGAACCTGACCTCAAAGGCAAGGGAAGTAAAAGTAAAAATAAATGAATGGGACTATATTAAAATAAAAAGCTTCTGCACAGCAAAAGAAATCATTAACAAAGCAAAGAGGTAACCAACTGAATGCAAGAAAAACAAGGTCTCTGATAAGGGGCTAATATCTAAAATACATAAAGAACTGGTACAACTCAACACCAAAGAAAACCAATATAATTAAAAAATGAGCACAGGACCTGGACACACACTTCTCCTACGAAGAAATATAAATATATGAAAACATGCTCAACTTCATTAACTATTAGAGAAATGCATCAAAACTACAATGAGATACCACCTCACACTAGTTAGAATGGCTATTATCAACAAGACAAGGTATAACCAGTGTTGGAGAGGCTGTAGAGAAAAAGAAACCTTTATACACTGCTGGTGGGAATGCAAATTGGTACAACCACTATGGAGGACAGTGTGGAGGTTCCTCAAAAAATTAAGAATAAAGTTACCATATGACCTAGACATCCCCCTACTAGGTATCTACCACCAAAATTGTAAACCTTAGTCTACAAAGATATATATATATGTACCCCAATGTTCATAACAGCACTGTTCATGGTGGCCAAGTCATAGAAACTACCAAAGTGTACTTCGAGAGATGACTAGTGTTAGTGTATTTAATGTGTGGCCCAAAACATTTCTTCTTCTTCCAATGTGACCCAGGAAAACCAAAAGATTGGACAACCCTGGTTTAGTGGTTACCTGAAATTAAGTAGGGAAGGGGTTGAGGGAGGAGGGAGGAGCAGTCAAATAAATGGTGATGAAAGAAAAATTGCATCTGGGTGGTGAACACATAATGCAACACATTTAGTAACCAACATCAGCCCAATAAATTTAACAAAACAATAAATAAATAAATGAAATGTATGTAGCCAAAAATAAATAAATTAATTAATTAACTTACTTTAAAAATAAAAAGACATACAACCTAAATGTCTATAAACTGATGAATGGATAAATAAAATATGGTATAGCCTTACAGTGGGATATTATTCCATAGTAACAGTCACGAATATTGAAACATGCAATAGCATAAATGAAAACATGCTAAGTAAAAGAAGCCAGTCACAAAAATACTGTAAATCAAAATTTACACAGAGGAAACCATTCTTACAATAAAAACAGATAGCAATCAAGAAGGAATTTTTATAATAGAAAATATATTTAATGGCAGATGCACTGTTTTTATTTTATAATTTAATGTAACTCAATAGAATTCTTTACAGTAAAAGTAATCACATTCAATATAAATATGTGCTGTCAAATATGGTAGACACAAGTACCTGTGCATACTGAACACCTGAAATGTGGCTTGTCCAAATAAAGTTGTAAATGGAAATTACACATCAAAATATTCAAAAGTACTTAGTATGACACCATGTAAAATGACCTCATTAATAACTTTTATATTGGCCTCCTGCTTTCTTACTGAAATATAATTCACATAACATTAAATTCATCATTTTAAAGTGTATAAAGTATATAGTTTTTTTAGTTAATTCACTTTGTAATGCAACCATTACCACTATGTAATTCCAGAATATTTCCATCACCCCAGAGAGAAATCCCGTAACTATTAGCAGTTACTCCCCATTCCCTTTACTTCCCACCTCCCAATTCCTTGGCAATCACTAATCCATTTTCTGTCTCTATGGATATGACTATTCGGGACATTGCATCTTATGGAATATGTGGCCTTTTGCATCTAGCTTCTTTCACTTAGCTTAGTGTTTCCAAGGTTTGTTCATGTTGTAGCAGTAAAACTGTATTCTATTCTATTTTATGGCTGAACAATATTCTGTCATATGGATATAACACATTTTGTTTATCTATTCATCAGTTAGTTGATGGACATTTGGGTTATTCCTATATTTTGGTTATTGTGAATGTTGCTATAAACATGCTATAAAATTTGTGTACAAATTTTTCTGTGAATAATAGATGCTGAAATGAGGTATTTTAGAATACATGGGTTAAATAAAATGTTAAAACTAACTGCACTTGTTTCTTTTTACTTTTTGTCATGTAGCTACTAGACCAAGCTTATCCAACCTGTGGCCCATGGGCCACATGCAGGCCAGGACAGCTTTGAATGAGGCCCAACACAAAATCATAAACTTTCTTAAAATATTATGAAAATTATGCATGAACCTTTTTTTAGCTCATCAGCTATAATTAGTGCTAGTGTATTTTACGTGTGACCCAAGACAATTCTTCTTCCAATGTGGCCCAAGGAAGCCAAGTTTGGACACCCCTGTACTAAACTATTTAAAATGCATAGCTTACATTATTATAGTTCTATAGAACAGCCTTAATATAGCTAAGAATAAGCTTTAAAAACTACTGTTTATTAAGCACTTAGTATGTTCTAGGAGGCAAGCTAACTAGTCACATTATCTTAAGTATTATAATTACCTTACAAGGAAAGTATTATTAGCTATATTTTATAGATTGACATTGAGATTTATAAAAGTATCTTTCCCTAGCTAACACAGTAAGGAAAAAATTAATATTCATACCTAGATCTGTTGAGCTTTTCCAAAGTTATCATAATTACTACAGCATGTTGCCTGCCCCCCCACACACACACACACACACGCTGTCCAAAAAAAATCTAGCCATAAATGCCTCTATTTTCCATATTACATGGCTGGATACTTTCTGGACAGCCCATATACACATATACATGTGTGTGTGTGTGTGTGTGTGTGTGTATATATATATATATATATATATATATATATATATATATAGAGAGAGAGAGAGAGAGAGAGAGAGAGAGAGAGAGAGAGAGAGAGACTACCCTGAAATAAAGAGATTTTGGTATTACAGTTAAACTTCCCAATTGCTCTTCAGAATAAGGTACAAATAAAATTTTAAAACTCCTGCTGATCCTCTTCAAGGCCAGTAAATACTAAATTATCTCATGTAACTAGTCAATAAAAACTCTAATCCCTTCTATAAAGGCCTGAGTGACCTTTTAAGGCCAAATACATATAACTATGTCACTCCCCAGCTTAAAATCATTCAGTGACTCTCTATGATTTACATGGCAAAGTCCAATTCACTATCAACATGACCCCCTTCTAATACCTTTTAGCCATTAGCAATAACAAAGTATATTATACTACTGCTTTGGCTTTGTATATATGCTAATTACTCTTCCTATGATGCTCAGTTTCAGTTCCTACACATTTTGCTTGGTAAATTATTGTTTAACCCTTAAACTCTATTCACATATTTCCTTGTTTTATATTTTCTTGACCAAAATAGCACCTCATAACTACACTTCATACCCTTAAACATACATAATATATTACCCACTATGTAATTTTTACTTCTTATATATAATACTCTATAACAGCGGTTCTCAACTGTGGGTCGTGACCCCTTTGGGGGTCAAATGACCCTTTCACAGGGGTCGCCTAAGACCATCAGAAAACACATATCAGATATTTACATTATGATTCATAACAGTAGCAAAATTACAGTTATGAAGTAGCAATGAAAATAATTTTATGGGGGTCACCACAACAAGAGGAACTGTATTAAAGGGTTGTGGCATTAGGAAGGTTGAGAACCACTGCTCTATAATAACGTATCACATGCATTAATATTGTACTTATTTTTATTAAAAAGATATATTTATTTACTATAAGCTTCTTGATGATAATAGTGTCATGATTTGGTATCCCTGGCACCTACCTAACATATAGCTGGGTGCTAATAGTCACTTAATTAATGTTTATTTGCAATTGCTGATAGCCCACAAAACTAATTCCAGAAGATTTTTAACTGATGTTCAAGATATATAAACATGTATTAGTAGTCTAATAAATTTAGAAAATGCTGAACTCTACAGATTCAACAGATTTTATTATGCAGAACTTCTAAGAACTTGGGTTGTCGATGTCAATTGTGATTCTTTAAGGAGGACATATGGGGTGCAGGTTTTCCCAAATTTGGCCAGAAATATTTTTGTTTTAAAAATTAACAATCATGAAAAGCTTACCGTGTTTATACTGGGACTGAACTCAGGTACTATCTATTTATCATCTCACATAATACATTAAAAAACCTAAGAGAGACTTCTGATCAACATGGGAGAGTAAATAAATGCTGCTGCACTCACCTACTTCCACAACCACATCAAAAACTACAGAACAAAACTATCACTAAGAGCCTGAAGTCTAGCTGAATGGAAGTGTTATAACTAACAATATACAGAAGAAGCCGTGTTCAAACCGGTAGGAAAGATGAAGATGTGGAATGGGCTGGTTAGACATCTCAGTACGGCAATTAAAAATTGGGAGGGATATCTCAGCTGCAGAGGTCTCCTATGATTACTGAGGAGTCCCAGCCCCACAACAGGCTCTCCAGTCCAGGGTTTCAATGCTGGAAAAGAAGTCCCCATAACTTCTGCCTGTGAAAACCAGTGGAGATTGTGGCTGAGTAAGCTAGCGGGCTGCTGGAGTCCTAGGAATTCCTCTTAAGGGGCTGCACACAAACTTACCCACTGATGTCTCACTCACTCCCAGCTTTAGTGCTAGAGCAGCAGCTCCAAAAGCACCAGGGACAGACGAGGAGGAACTGAACTATCTGGCTTCAGGGCTAGAGCTGGAAGGGCAGGTTTCTCCCAGACAGAAGTACTGGCAGAAACCATTGTTCTTTTGTTTAACCCTCCCCCAACCCAGCCTCCAAGTACAGATGGGTACTAAGTCTGAGTCTCCTAACACCATTCACCACACCTTGGTGATTCCAGAGACTCTGCTCCACCTGACTTCACAAATCCCAAACAAGCAGTGTCAGGCATCAGGGTGACATAATACTTTAGGGTCAGCCAGCCTCAGTTCACATCTTAGCCTCTACCTGGCATGCCCAAGCCCAGCACTAGCAGAAATCATCCAGAGATCACTTCGTAGCTCATACCAAATGGTCCCAGACAGCACACTGGCAGTGGCTATCTTGGCCTCACCAGAGCCACTCCCAAGATGTCCCAGAATCAATACACCAAGTAACCAGCTTCAGACTAAACCAGAGCACCACACAAACATCTCTAAAAATGACATATCCAAAGGGTAGACTCAGTAGGCACCAGAGCCCCACTAAAGTGAATCCTGCTCCATATGGTAAAACGCTACGCAACAGCTCTGATGTAGTCATGGCCAGTCCTCACAGCAAATCAGCCTAAGGGACAATCCCTCCCATTGACATGCCCACAGCAATCAAGGATCAACTATAATAGGAGGGCACACACAAGGGACACATGTGGAGCACCTGGCTCAGGTGACCAGAAAAACCATGCTACTGGGCCCCACAGGATACCTACTACACAAGGTCACTCTACTAAGACCAAGAGATACAGCAGCTCTACCTAATACAGTAGACTTTCCATTAACTGGAACTCAAGCAACCAGCGCTCTCAAGTACTGGCAATAAAAATTGAAGAAATAATGCTTTAAATAAAAAATTAAAATCAATTTCTAGCAGAAATGTATGTTTAAACTTGCTGCACAGTTGCATATCATGCAAAACCTAACTTCGCAAGACAAGCAAGCATAGGCCTCAAGCTGATATCATTCATTTTTTAAGAAAACTGCACACAAGTTTGCCAGTGCAGCATCATCTACTGATGTAGATCCAAAACCATCCATATTCACTTCTCCTGATCCTGTCCTAGCTATAGCATCTGATCCTGATGATCCTGATGTAATGTCTACCCAGTAAACTCTCTACCTCTACCGTAACAGTTTTAAGTGTGTATGTGTGTGTTTTTTTCTAAGTTACTGAAAGTTTAAAAAATTATGTTAGTGGAATTCATTAAGGAGGTTGAAAAGTTTACTGACTGCCATTTAACTAAAATTACACACTGCATTCACAAAGCTGTTATTATAATAAAATTGTGATATATTAAGTTTGTCTTTATTTGTCTTAATTTGTTTTTAATTAATATATTTCAATATTAATATCAAGACAATACAGAATTTATGGTATGGTATGATATAGTATGGGGTATAGTATTAGTTAGGTCTATTTTTAATAGTAACTCTCAAACAACCACAAAGTACATTTATGCAGCATCTACCAATCCCCATGGTTGCCATTTAACTCAGAGTCTATACTGTACATAGAAACAAACACAGGGAGGCAGCCAAAATGAGGAGACAAAAAATATGTCCCAAATAAAACAAAAGAATAAAGTTCCAGAAAAAAAAAAAAAGACTAAACAAAATGGAGACAAGCACTCCACCACATGCAGAGTTCCAAAAGTTCTGGTTATAAGAATGCTCAATGATAACAAGGTAAACTTCAATAAAGAGACTGGAAACATAAAAATGGAGACAGAAAACATAAAAAACAACCAATCAGAAATGAAAAGTGCAATAAATGGAATAAAGAATACATCAGAGGGAATCAACAGTAGATTGGATGAAACAGAGAATCAAATCAGTGATTCAGAATATAAGCTAGCAGAAAATACCCAATCAGAACAGCAAAAAGAAAAAAGAATCCAAAAAAAAGGAGGGTAGTTTAGAGGGTCTCTAGGACAACATCAAGCATACAAACATTTGCATCATAGAGGTACCAGAAGGAGAAAAGAGAAAGCAAGAAATTGAAAACTTATTTGAAGAAATGATGATAAAAAATTTCCCTAACCTGGGGAAGGTAATAGACATATAAGCCCAGGAAGTGCAAGAGTCTCAAACAACATGAACCCAAAGAGGCCCAAACCAAGACACATCATAATTAAAATGCCAAAGGTAAAAGACAAAAAGAGAATCTTAAAAGCAGCAAGAGAAAAACAGTTAAGTACAGGAGATCTGCCATAAGACTGTCAGCTGATTTCTCAACAGAAACTTTGCAGGCCAAAAGGGATTAGCACAAAATATTCAAAATGATGAAATGCAAGGATCTCCCATCAAGATTACCCTCCCAGCAAGACTATCATTTAGAATCAAAGGACAGATAAAGAGCTTCTCAGGTAAGAAAAAGCTAGGAGTTCATCACCACCAAATCATTATAAGAAAGAGCCTTCCTTAAGAAGAAATGTCATAAATATGAAAACAAAATGGCAATAACTACACACATATCAAGGATCAACTGCACCAGGAGGGCACACACCCCCCACACAGTAATTACTGTAATTTCTTCAAATGTAAATGGATTAAGTACTCCAATCAAAAGACAGGGTGGCTGAATGGGTAAGAAGACAAAACCCATATATATGCTGCCTACAGCAATTCATTTCAGATCAAAAGACACACAGAGACTGAAAATGAAGGAATGAAAAAAGATTATTTAATGAGAGTTGAAATGAAAAAAGAAATGGGGCAGCAATACTTCTATCAGACAACACAGACTAAAACAAAGGCTATAACAAGAGACAAAGTAGAACCCAGCAACTTTATTTCTGGGTATTTATCTGAAGAAACCCAAGGCAGTAATTCTGAAAGACATAAAAGGTCTGACAATTAATTTTGCAAACTCATCCTAGAAAAAGTGCTACATACCTCATTGTTTAACATCACTACGATCATCTTCAAAGTACTCCCCTTGGGAAACTATGCATCGATACCAGTACTTAGTCCACCCTTCAGAGCAATTTTGGAACTCTTCCTGGAATGACCATTAGAGATGTTGTCATGCCAAAATCTGGCAATTAAGTTCATGAACTTGCCACCATGCACTTATGCTGGCAGCACTGAATAACTAGGTAAGGTGTCAAAACCTTGGCAAGGGTACAACAGCTCTGATATCAGGCCATTCCTGAAAAAGAGTTCCAAAATTGTTCTAAAGAGTGGAGTAGGTGTTGGGGTCAGTACATAGCTTCCCAAGGGGAGTACTTTGAAGGTGACCATAGTGATATTCAGCAATGAGATATGCAGCACTTTTTCTAGGAAGAGTTCACGAGATTAATTGTCCAACCTCATATGCAACTCTCTGATCATGGAAGCATTATTTGCAATAGTCAAGATATGGAAGCAACCTATGTGTCCATCAACTGACAAATGGATAAAGAAGAGGTGATGCATATATACAATGGAAAATTACTTGGCCATAAAAAGAATAAAATCTTGCCATCTTCAACAACACAAATGGACCTACTGGGTATTAGGCTAAGTGGAACAGGTCAGACAGAGACAAATACCATGTTATTAAACTTATAAGTTTATGGAATCTAAAATAAAAAATAAACAAAACAAAAACAAAGTCATTGATACAGAGAATATTTTGGTGGTTGCCATGTAGGATGGGGTTTGAGGGGTTGGGTGAACAAGGGAAAGGGATTAAGATGTGCAAATTGCAGTTATAAAAATAATCATGGGATGTAAGGTACAGCAGGGGGAATATAGTCAATAATATTGTAATAACTATGCATGGTGCCAGGTGGGGACTAGACTTATCAGGGTAATCACTTCTTAAGTTACATAAATGTCTAATCACTATGCTGTACAGCTGAAACTAATATAATATTTTATGTCAACTATAGTTAAAAAATTAAAAAATTCTTTTTAGAAATAAAAATAAATTAAAAACCCATGGAGTAGGCATTATTATCAACTCAATTTACACATTAGAAAACTAAGCACTAAAGTTAGGTAACTCATTTGTCCAAGATCACACAGTACATGTTGAGGCCCAGACTAGAATCCAAATCTATCTGATTCAAAATATTCCATTCTCTTCAACATTAAGCTCTACTAGGGTCTCTCTTTTTTTGGTTAAGGCATCATACCAGCTGCCTGCTTTAAAGAAAATTCTTTGTGAACTCTGACTTTGTGTCCTACATACTAACCTGCAATAACAGTGTTTACACTGGCCTAAAGACAAAACAAAGGGGATGGGAAGGTAGGAAGAACCTAAAAACTTTAGAATTGTCCATACAGTAATCCACTTTCTAAACTTCCTTTTGTAACTTTCCCTTAGTTCACAGGAGAATCATAAATACAATGAATCACTAGGTGTGATGAGTAAATAACAGAGGTAAAACACAAACAAATATCCAAGTAGATTTCTGATTTCAGACAGCAGAACAAAACATCTAGAAGTATCCAGTTAAAATTACTACAACAGGAAAAATATCAGGACTGTACTCCAAATCATTCTCACTAAAATTCTATATCTAGAAATAATCTGATGATTAGATTTTGAAATACCAGTCTTTAAAAAATAGATTTTTCTTATATATCAGCTTAGAGAAGTTTCTGCTCAATTTTTTATATAGGTAATACATATGTAAGTTACTCATACAAAACCTCAGTTGAGATTTTAGTACACTTCTTTCCAGTCATTTCATTCAATGCATTAATGTCTGGGTTTCTTCCTTTTGTAGTTATATCTTGTTTTATTTCTTTAACATCAGAAGTATTTTTCCATAGTGTTATCATTCCTCATCAAATTTTATTTTATATTTATAATATTTAAATTATAATATTGTTTACTTCAGTCGTGCATAAATAGATCATTTCCAATTTTTCAGTAGTCTAAATAATATCAGGATACAAAAATCTCTAAAGCTTTTCTGTATTTAAGAGAACTTCCAAGATATGAGATAAAAAGTTATAAATAAATTTAAGGGACAGAAAAGAATTTAGAAAGACTCTGTTAGGTTAAAAAAAAAAAAAAACCAAAGCAAAAACTCATATATCCAAGGGGGACACAATAAAACCCTAAACTTATTTTATTGTGTATTTATTCTTACATGTTGAAACTTCAGTCACCTTCAAAGTACTCTCCATTTGATGCAATATACCTGAGACACTTTTTCCACTGCTCAAAACAGCTTTTAAATTCATCAATCTTGATACCTTTTAGTGCATCTGCTATTTTGTTTCACCTCTTCTACATCAGCAAAACTTTTCCCTTTGGGGACTTTTTTCATCCAGAGAAACAAAAGAAAGTCTCTCAGGGTGAGATCAGATGATTTGGGAAGGGTGGAGAACTGGGGTCATGCCATTTTTGGTCAAAAGCTGCTGAACTCTCAGCACAGTGTGGGAAGGTGTGTTGTTAGGCTGCATATTGTTTGTGTAAATCACCCATCATAAAATGGGCAAAAGAATTAAAAGAGTCTCCAAAAAAATCTACTGAAGCCAAATGCAGCCTCTCACAATACCACCAACTGGTACACTGATGCAGCTGTGTTTCCAGAACACTCAACTAGTGGAGGAAGCCTGTACTACAAGGAGCCCACCCTCCAGAAGATATTTCCAGTTTCTTTGGGTCTCCCCTTGTACAGTATGATCTAGTCTATGTAAAACAATATTCAAAGGAAAGAAATATTATCTCCAGTGTTAAAATGCTGGCTTATCCATATTTTCTTATTTATGCTATTCTGTGTTTTCTAATTATTCTACAATTAATTCACATCCCTTAAGCAAATTGCTTAATTTATTTTTAATAAAAAAATTATCTTTTTTCTTGTGCAAAGAGCTTCTACTACACACAAGAAAGGACAAAAGAAAATAATGATGACCAATGCTGCCATATTACAATTGAAAACCTGAAGCAAGAAAAATTCCTTCATAAAGCCCTAAGCCATTCTTTGAGTTTGCTCTCCATTTTTCTCATTCCCCCATCACACCTCTGAAGTTAGTGACATACACACCAAAAAGAAGAAAAGGAAAAACAGAAACATCCTTCTGAGAAGATGCTTCTTCTCAGAGCTATCTCCATAATCATTCTCCCTAGACTATTTAAGAGCATGCCTCTTTTCCCCCTCTCCCTTTACAACTCCTTATTTAGCTAAAACACTAACTTTCATATTCTCTTACCCAAATGAAATTAGTTCCAAAATGAACATAGTAACAGATCCATGCCAAGTTAAGGACTACAGCACTAGAAGTGGGGCTTGCATAGAAAGTATGTTTTAAAAACTTAACCCAAGTTTATAGGAATTTTATCATTCCTCCAGTTGAATTAAAAGTCTTCTAAACCACCACTACGGAGACAATCATAGCTTGGTACGTGTTCCATTGCCAATGTTTTCTCTTTCTAAACTAAATAACACCATTAGGAAGAAGTTTAAACATAGGTCATTCTTCCATTCAGAATTAGAAGTCTTCTGGCAGTGAAGGTTAAAGTGGGAACTAAGTTTAAAGTTTGTTAAAACACATAAAAAAAAATGAAAGGATAGGAAGACAATTAATTTTGGAGGAAACATTGAGAATGCATATGATTGAATAAATACAAAAGCTAAGAATAAGAAACTAACAGCAAAGGGGTCAACTCTAAGGGGTAATACCTAATAAATTTATTAAATATGTAATAGTTCCCAGCTGGAATCTAATCATGAACAGTAACATAAAATATCAGAGTGTAATCCTAATTAAATTTTTACTTTACCTTTCTAATTTGCTGTAGAGTGCACACAATACATTATACTTCTTCAATAGTCTTGACATAGCATTATCAACTTTGGTACTGGTATCAATTTTTTTTAGTAAGTCAAAGAATTTATAAACACTACAAAAAAAGAATAGAAAAAAGTGAATTGTAACTTTAAAATTCATTTTATTTCATTTTCAAAGCACAGACATTTCAATTCTAAAGATTATTATCTCTATACCAAATCACTATTATATCCTTCAGAAGTAATTACTTTTTTCATTTTACTGGAATTTGAAGAGGAAAACAAAGTCTACTAGTCTTCAACCTATACCCATCTATATACCTTTGCCTACATCTACTTGTTAATATTATCAATAATATAAACAAAGAAAGTGTTATGACAGGCACATACATGCACAAGAGCTCTCCAGAAAAAATACAGCCATAAATGCTTCCATTTTTCATATGACATGGTTAGATACCTTCCAGACAGCCCTCATATACTTAGTTCTGTATCTATCTATGTGTTTTTAAAACCATAAGTTCACATGCATTTATCCAAACCACATGGTTTATTCCAGTGTTTTCTTTTCCATGTTTACAATTTTTCTTTGACACTGAGAAAACTGGGATCCATTTATCTTTAATTTATTTGCTTATTCAATTAATCTCCCTATAAAAACACCTTACATCTCCTGCTCAGGCTGCTTCCCTTCAGGGACTGCTCTCAAGAATAGTCACCAGACTAATCTACAAGCCATCCAGCAGCCAATGAGTTATAGGTTTCATTCCAAAAAAAAAGGGCTACACCACTCAGACATTTATCTTGAGAACTGAAAAAAAAAAATCTTCAGCTAATCATCAGAGGGCACAGAAGTCTAAAGGTTATCAAAGTTCCCATGATATAGAAGGGATTGGGACAGCCATAACAAGTTAACCATATTTTTCCAGGTATAAGGTGCCACCATGTATAAGACAGCCCCTACTTTTCTAAAGCAACATTAAGAAACCCTCGCAACCAGTTACTCCTGTGTATAAGACAATCCCTAATTTTTGGTCTAACAATTTTAGACAAAAGTATTGTCTTATACACAGAAAACTACAGTATGTAGAAAAGCAAGTAAAGGATGGATGTGGATCAGATTGCTGCTTAGAAAAGAGAATGGACTAAATGTGCAGATACATGCAGGGAAAAAGAAATCAAAATTTGAATAGTATTTATTCAAGAACCACTCTCATTTCTCATTTTTAAGAGATATATGACATTACCTATCCATGGAATACCATGAAAACTGTGAATTGTTACTAAAAAGGGTTCTTTTTATAGGACTAACTTAAGTGACTCTATTCCTTCTGTAGCTCTCCTCTGAAGGAAAGAGAGGAAGAGATTAGATACACAGGCATGCAGACAGCCAAGAAGGCATAAAAAGCCCTAATTTAAGATATAGAGATCTGTGGATAACTACATATTCTAGAGTAGTGCTCCATAGATTGATATTGGTCTGTGAATTGTTTGTTACCAGTCCACAATTAAATAAGTACAGAAATTGACAGTAAGTATTTAAAAACTTTTATGATAACTTGACACTAATTTTATGCCTGCTGAATCTACTATTACAGTAATAAATTTTGTTCTATGTCTAGTATAAGTTTTTTGGTTTAATTTTCCTAGTAATTGATTTAGATTTTTAAAATATCAGTCCATGACATACTGGAAATAAAAAGCACTAGTTTTTCACCAGAGCATACTGAAGAAGCAGTGGTCCAGGTAACATTCCTGGCTAGTTATCAGAACACTGAAAGATGTCTAAGAAAAAGCTGTACCAAATGCATTACTATATTTATTATAGGGAGATTATTTATGACATGCCCAATGTATAAATCAGTATTGCTCTATGAATACTCAGAAAAAAGTTTAGGAAAAGCTTTTTCAGGAAAATTCTTTCATTTTATAGATAAAAGATGCAATAGCCTTTCTCTGTCATATTTATTTAGTAGTCTATGAACAGCTATTTAACACTGTACTTCAGTCATTTGTTTCATTTTATCTTCTTCAGTGGATTGAATTTCTTGAGGTCAGAGAAATTTCTCACCTCTGTATCATTAGAACCTGGTATAGTATCATAGTGCCTAACAATTAAGTCTTCTTTTCTTCCTTTTTTTTTTTTTTTTTTTGTTGGGGGAAGGCAGTGAGGGAGGGAAGGCTACAGAATGAGATCAATACCTCATCAGTGTCTATATTGTTGTAGGCAATGACTATGAACTACTTACTTTTCTATTCATTGCAAGTTACTTAATTCTCACAGTTCTCTGAAGTAGCTAATAATTTTCACTTTGCACATGAGGAACCTGACAATAAGCCTGCTCCAAGTCATATAGCTTGTAAACAGAGTCCAGATTTAAATCCAGTCCATCTTAACCCAAACATCTATATTTTTTCCAATCTTTTGATGCTACCAGAACATTCAGTGAATGAATTAATGTGGAAATTTACTTACATATTTAATTATTTTTCAGTTATTATAAAAACTATCGGGCTAGCCAAAAAGTCATTGTGTTTTATGCTACTAGATGGGTGTACATGTCTAAAAATGTAACTACATTCTAACCTGCAAATTCATTATGTTACTTGCCAGCTGACAGTTCAAGCTTGTTTTAGAAAAAGAAAGTGTAGAATTTTGTTAAAAATTGTTTGCTTGGTGTTCGTTTCAATATTGAAAATCAAAAGGAACATTTTCATCATATTTTGCTTTATAATTTCAGAACAGAAAAAAACATGCAAGATCATAAAAAGTTAAGTGATGTGTATGGTGAAGATATTTTAAAACTACAGCAGTCTCAGAATTGGTTTTCTAAATTCTGTTCTGGAGATTTTGATGCCAATGATGTACCATGTTTAGGAAAGCCAATTGAAGTTCATGATGGAAAAAATAAAGGCACTGAATGAATCCAATCAGTGCATAACGACATGAAGAGATTGCTGAGAATCTTAACATACCGAAATTGAACATGGAAAACTATTTAAAACAATTGGGATATGCTCGTGAGCTTGATATTTGGGTACCACATCAATTCAAAGAAATTCATCTCACTAAAAGCATTAACTCCGTGATTCACTTTTGAAATGTGAAGAAACTGATCCATTTTTGAAATGTATGATTACAGGTGATGAAAAATGAATTATTTACAAAAACACTGAATGAAAAAGACTGTGGAGCAAATGTGATGAACCTGCTCAAAGCACTTCAAATGCAGATATTCATCAGAGAAAGGTTATGTGGGATTTCAAAGCTATTATATATTTTGAGCTGCTTCCCAGGAACCAAACAATTAATTTGGATGTGAACCCTCAAATGGAAAAAATAAATGATGCCATCAAACAGAAGCATCCAGAATTGGTGAGTCACAAAGGTGATGTCTTCCTCCACAATTAACACTAGACCACATATAATACAAGTTTGGTCACTCATCAAAAGTTGTTGGAGCTTACATGGGATTTGTTACCACACCCACCATATTTGCTAGACATTACACCATCAGATTACCATTTGTTTCATTCTTTGCAAAATGCCTTGAATGGTGAAACATATACCATCGATGAAGATATCAAATTATCCTTGCAACAGTTTTTACCAAAAAGGTAGAAATTATTTTGAGCATGGAATCATGAAATTGGACAACACATTGTTGAATAAAGTTTTTGTTTTCCATAAAAAATTTGCCTTTCATATACTCATGAAAAAAACACAATGACTATTGGCCAACCCAATACTTTGATTTGGTGATTTTACTTAATAAAGTTACACTGTGAAAAATCTGAAAGATAAACAAAAAAATCTAAAAGATAAACCAATTCTAATTCAATAGGTTAAATATGAATATACAAGGCCTATGTTTCCACATTTTACATACAGATAGTAAGAAAAGACATTACAAAAAAATGCAAAGGTTTATGTCATTTAAAGAAAACACCAAGTATATTTAATTCTAAATGCTTTCATCCAAGAAAAAATATATACTATTATCTTTTTAGTAAAGTTATTTACTGTTACATTTCATAAATATGCTGCAAATGGAATGAATGGAAGTCTCAGAAGGTTTCTCAAGATAAAAGTTCATGAGTTATTAGAAACAAATCAGTAAACTCATAAAGTTTGCACAGTCAACTGAATATAGTCTCCAAAAAGTATATAATTGTAATATCCTTTTTTATATTATTATAAACAATCTTAAACTTTAATAAATCTTCCTTTAAGATACTCACACTAGGCTTATAAAGGTTTTAATATAGTATAATAAGCCTACTTTATAAATCCTTGCTTTTTTCGGTCCACTTATCAACACCTACAATTAAGGAAGTTTATAGATAGTGAGAGACATGATGAAAAATTTCTCAGGACGCAAATTGCTACATTTTTTTAAAAGTAAAGCATAAATATACTTTCATTAAGGGCTTTGTGAAAGAATGACAGATCACTAGTTGACCTAAGTCTTATGCTTTATTAACATTTCTTATTAATTCCCTAATGATTATCAAAAGATAAGTTCAAAAGTAATTTTCTTTACAGGCAGAGGCCAGTATTGATATAAGAAATTTTACCTGGTTTCTATGTTTTTCTGTAGCTCAGTAAAAGTGAATGGCATCTCATCTAGGTCAATTGCTGCAATAAAGATACAAATCCCCCATAGTTCCTTTTTCCTTTGAATGTAAGCTTCCTGAAAACAAAATAAAGAAAAGAAAAAAGGTTTAAATATTTCATTAAATCATTCACACATTGAATACTGTGTTAGAATTGTGCATGTAATTTTTTTATTATTCAGCATAACAAATTAAATTTGTTTTTAAATCTTTATGATGGTATATACTTGAAAGCATTTAATTCTCCACAAATAACAAATGCTTAAATTTTACATTGTAAGGTAAAAAAAAGTTACTAGAGAAATCAAAAAGTTGAAATACAACTTACTGTGGAAAATTAAGGTGTTAGTTCTTTGAAGTAAATATTTTCATTTTTCAAAAATCCAATGTCATCAAAGTCAAGTTAAGATTTTAGAGTCCATAACATGAAATTATTTAAAAAGCAAGCCCAATTTTTTATTTGATTATCTACCTTTGCTTTAATTCACTCATTTTTCTATCAATCTTTTTAACCTTGTGAAATTCATCTCTCAGAGCCATAAACTGACTTCTTTGTAAAATAAAAGTAATAGTACGTACCTCACTGTGTAAGAATTAAATGAGATTATATATGTAAAGCCCTTAGCATAATGCCTAGTACATAATGAGTGATAACTATCACCATCATTAGCATATTTTTCATCATTAGAATATACTTTGCCCCCAAGACTGAATATCATTGTCTAAATATGTTGTTATGTTGATATTTCAATTATATTAAATTGAAAACCAAGAAATACGCAATTATCTGATGTTCTATCAAACTGCAACCATTTCCTTACTTCATTGGAGATTACAATAAAACTGAAAAATATGTGATACAACTTTACATTGTTTGGAAATCTCAATTATAGAAAAGCTTTAGAAGAGAATTGTTCTGGATCATCAAATTTACAGATAATAAACAGCTTATCACTAATTCTAAATTTTTCCTTAATTTTAACTACTTGGGGAATAATATTTTAAAACTTATATTACAACTAGAATGGTTAAAATTAAAGAATGACAATATCAAGTGTAGATGAGGATGTAGAGCAATGGAATACTTAAATATTGTTAGTAAAAGTGAAAGTGATAAAACTATTTTGGGGAAACAAGTTCGGCAAGTTCTTATAAAGTTAAATATATACTTTCCATAACACTTAGTAATTCCACTTTTAGATATTTATACCCAAAAGAAATGGAAACTTTGTACAAGAATGTTAAATGCAGCTCCGTTCATAAAAACCAAAACTGGAAACAACCTAATATCCAAAAACAGGTAAATGGGTAAATTGTGGTATGTCCATACAGTGGAATATTATTCAACAATAAAGAAAAGTACTATTAACAAAGGCAACATAAACAAATTACAAAATTATTAACACTGAGAAAAAGAAGACAGATACAAAAGGGTGCATATAGTGTGATTCCTTTCATATAAAATTCTAGGAAAAGCAAAACAAAACTTTAATGTTACAAAGTAATCCAGTGGCTGCCTGAGGACTGAAGAATGGGGGTATTAGAGAATGAATACAAAGGAGAATCAGAAACTTTCTGGAGTAATCAAAAATTTGTGTATCTTAATGGTGGTATTTACATGGCTAAATACATTTGTCAAAACTTAATGAGCTGTTCACCTAAAACTGGTTAATTTTTATATGTAAAGCATACCTCAAATTAGATTTTGAAACTATATTACATATTTAATATTTCTGAAAGTGAACATACAAAGTATACATATGCTGTTTGATTCTTACAATGACTATTAAGTATATTACATTTTAATAAAATAAATGAACACCAATTTTTTGTACATTTGTTTATACTAATTATGGTCCATTTCTCAGGAACTAGTGAGATGAAAAATGTGGTTTGTCACTAGAATAGATAACTTCCCAAATACCATGTTTTTTAAATTTTTATGCTTGCTTATGTTGTTTGTTGGTTTGTTTCTTTACTTTGGCTTGCTGAACCTAACAGCTCTCAATGTGTTAGCTTTCAACAGCTCTAGTCTTTTTTGTTGTTGCTTACTCTTTTAAAGGTTAGGAAATGAAGTAACTAAAGCTATTAAAATTGAGTACGTTGTTTATTCATTTTTTAAAACAGCAAATTTTATTAGGATATAGCCAATGCAAGTCAACACAAGCTCACTCGAAATGATAAAATGCCTAAATGAAATGTTGTATAAGTAAGTTCAGATTTTTAAGGAGCTGAGGAACTTTCCTATGAGCAAAATGTGTGAGCTTTATATGAGATGATTTATAAAACTTGTTGCTGCTGCTGTCGTTTTTCTAAGTATTATACATTCCAATTAACTCTGTATTTGGACAAAATGTTTTTTCTTAAAATACATTTATCTAGGGAAGATAAATGTGCCTTCTAAACTTGATACAATTAAATGTTAAATATTTTTATCATCTATTGGACTTAGTTCTTTAGAGGGAACCAGATTGTGGATGAGATCAATGTTATATAACTGGATGATTCTTTCACGAGCAAATATTTTTATTTATCAATGCAAAGAAAATGACCTCTTTCCAACTAGGAGAATACTACAAGTAAAATTTCTCAATTAAAGCATTTAAGGTTATACATGTTATATATTATATAAAGAATGTTAAGATTTTACATATAAAATATATAAATATATAAAAAGGACTTGCATTTTAGTTATAACCAGTAACATCCATTTGCTCTAATCTTATACATGGATGCCAACAAGATTTGCTAGAGAAATAAAATTTACAAAGCCATGAATATTAGAATCAACTACAAAATCCTACTCTGAAATTATTTTCTTCACTTTTTAAAATAGCAGGTTTTATTAGGACACACAGAAAATACAATTTAACCCAGTCATTTGATATAGAAAATGCCTAAATGAAAAACATCAGTGTACCACCAAATCTACGATCATTTAAAAATCGTATGAATATCTTTACATAGATTTCTTTACATCTTCCAATTTATATTCTCTTTTATCTTCCAAAACTTAAGATCTGCAATACTTTTTCAAGAAATACTCATTATGCAACTGCCATGGTTATGACTGTAGGAATACAGTGGTGAAACAAGAAACAAAAACAAATTCCATGAGTTCCCTGGTGGTGTAGTGGCTAGGCTTCGGCACTGTCAATGCTGCGGCCTGGGTTCAATTTCCAGCCAGGGAACTACTCACATTTAAAAAAAAAAAAATTCCATGTCTTTCTGGGACTTACATTCTATTATTTACATTAAGAACATGGATTTTGGTGTCAAACATTCAACATCTTAAATACATACTTTAATTACACAAAGTATAACTGTGAGCAACTTGCTTATATCTAATTAAACCTCAATTTCTACTAAAACGAAGATGTTAATAGGATCTAACCATAGAGTTATCATAAAAACTAACAGTGAGGATGCCCTCAAGGAATCAGCATGTTGCCTGGCATTGTACCCACTGAATCAGTTACTTATCTTCGGTGATTCTAATGCTCATTCCACTACACCATATCTGTCTCAACACCATCCACTATCTGACTTTCTCCATACCATAAATATCCATCCTTGGGAATACTGGAGTGAGTGTGTGTGTGTGTGTGTGTGTGTGTGTGTGTTGTTATTGTTGTTTTTAAGAAGGAGGGCTAGAGGATCAACCCCTAGCTCTGAGCAGCCACCAATCTAATTTCAATTCCTTTTCCAGAGTGTCATACAAATAGAATTATATGCTCTGTAGCTTTTCTTGTCTGGTTTCTTTCACTTAGAATAATGCCTCTGAGGACTTATCCATATTGTTGTATTTTTTAGTATTTATTCTTTTAATTGTTGAGTACCACTCTATTGTATGAATATGTCACAATTTGTTTATACATTCCAAAGGCTGAACACACTGTTATGAACAAGGCTACTAACCCTAAATATCCAACTACAAGTAGATGTTTTCATTTTTCTTAGGCAAATACCTAGTTACGAAATGTTAAGTTCTATGTTAAATGTTAAGGTTAAGTTTATAAGAAACTGACAAACTGTTTTCCAATGTAGAATAGCTGCACCATTTTGCATTCCCACCAGCAACAAATGAGAGGGCCAGTTGCTTCACATCCTCACCAGCACTTAGTTTTTGTTTGTTTTTTAGCTATTATAGTCAGTGTATAGTGGTACATTTTCCCTAGTATTCATTCATTTATGGATCATGCTTTCAGTGGTAGTATCTATGAAATCTCTGTGTAACCTAAGGTCATAAAGATTTTCTCCTATGTCAAATTCTACAAGTTTAGGTCTATGATTCATTTGAGTTAATTGTTATAAATAGTGCTAGACAGGATTAAAGTTCATTTTTTGCAAACAGATGTCCAATTGCTCCAGCATCACTTGATGAGAGGAATAGTCTTCTTCCATTGAATTACCTTTGCACCTCTGTGTGCAAAGACTTACTATATATGTGTGGACTCTACTTCTGGATTCTCTCTCTATTCTATTCCACTGATCCACTTTGCATCTACATTATAGCTTTATACATTTTGTTCTTGTTTTCTTTTTTTAGTTCAGATTCATTCAACTTTTTTTTAATCTGAAAAGGTCATGTGATTCATCTCTCATTGTACAGATTAAGATATTAAATTCTAGAAAGTTGAGACTTGCTCAACAGTCACTCAAATGCCACAGACCTAAAACCTAAAATTGAGTATTTAACATTCAATGTAGTATTGCTCCATTTCTTTAAGATACTTCCTTATTATATTTCTACATTGATATTCTAACATTTTCACACTACTGAAATCCTTATCTCATCCCCCACCTAGAGTTTTGTACTCAATTATTTTGCTATTCTGTACTCCTGATTTCTATTTTATTGAGAAGTTTAAAGAATTATAATACCTAAAGTCTTAACATTCTTCTCCACATCAAATAATTTCCAATTGCCTTATCTTCCAGTCATCTTCAACCTAAGTTCCTCTTCTCTTCCGATCCTGACAGACATTCTCCTCTACTCTCTTTTTTTTTTTTTTTTTTTTTTTTTTTTTTTTTTTTTTTTTTTTTTTTTTTTAATTCATTTTTATTGTTAGACTTATTGGGGTGACATCTGTTAGCAAGGATTACATAGGTTTCAGGCATATAATTCTACAGTGTCCTCTACTCTCAAATCAACAACTCTAATCCCTCCCTTTCTCACATTTGCATCACATTGCCTCTCATCTCCTTCAAGACCTAGTTTATTAATTCTTTCTTCTGTTTTTTGTAATTTCTCTAACAGTTTTCTTTCTAAAGCTTCTTTCCTTTGGTCATAAATAAGCTTACATCACCTTAAAAAAAAACTTATCCCTGTACCCCTGGATATTATCCAGGTATTGTCCTCACTACACATACAAACCTCTCACTATTCTCACTACTCACACACACTCACAACATACACTCTCTCACATACACTCTCACAGTACAACACATACGGCATTCACTGAACACACATACTCTTGCTACACAAGCACTAATTCTACTGTGGCTATTCCCTTAGTCTTCAAAGACCTATGTCTTTCTAAATTGAATGGCATTTTTTTGGTTTCATCCACCAAGAATTTTTATGTAGCATCTGAGACTCTCATAGTAAAACGTTTTTCCTTGGCTTTTAAAACACCCTAACACTCTCATTCTCTTTTCTTTCTCTCACAACTTTTCAGTGTTTCCTAACTCCAAGGACTTTTTTCCACTACCTTCTCTTTTCCTCAGCAATCATTTACTTCCATAGCAAACCAATCACCACCACAAAGACAATTTAAATAACTCATTCTGCTTTCCAGCCAGCCCTCATTGGTCTCTCACAATCCAGGCCTTATTTTCCGATGGAATTTCAAACCTAAAATCTGTAACTGGTGTGTTTTCTTGAAAATTTAGATGAGAATTATAATAAGGGCTCAGAACAGTACCTTAAACATTATTAAAACAGGAAAAGAAATTCTTACACAGCCAAAGGAAATCACCAAAAGAAATAGTAAAACATGAAGAAAAAAATGAGTGAAGGTCAAGAAAAAGAAAAATATTTAGCAAAAGAATAAAACAGTACTTTCCAACAAACATATTTTAATTATACTGAATTTCAGATTAGTGTTACTTGAAGGACATTTTGTTAATGTGCATCAACATCCTTAAGAGTTGATTCAGTTTTATATCTAAGAATTTGTCCAATGAAAATAATTAAAGAGTTGAGTGAAGAGTTAGTGCAATGGATGTTCAAAGAATTATTTATAATGGCAAAAACAGTAGAAAAAGCCTAAATATCTTAAAATAGGATGGTTAAATTACGACAGAATTAAATTATGGAATAATATAAAACCCTTAAATATTTAAAAAGTTATAAAAGCATGTGAAAATAGCAGACATGTTAAGAGAAAAAGACACCAGAATACAAAATTCTGTGTGTTTTTATTCCAATTTTGTGAAAAATTTAAAAAGGAAGGGAAGGCAAAAATATATCAAGATGTTCATTATTATCGCCAGGTGGTAAGATTACAAATGGTTTTTACTTCATTAATCCTAGATACATTTTTCTAAATGACCTAAAATTAAAAATAGAGGAGAAAGTAAGTCAAGAAAAAAGTATTAAATTTATATAAAGCAGGAGAGAGTAAAATCAAGGTACTCTTGAGAAAAATATTTTAAATATTAAAATTTTGATTACATATATTGCGATTTAAGTAAAATTCCCAATAAATATATAGTTTAGTTCACTTGAACCACCCTAATTAGTGAAGACTTGCACTTGCTTTTTTTACAATGCAGCAACTTATAAAAGAGCTCCACCAAGTGGTGACTTAAATCATTGTGGAAACATCAGAAAATTTGGCATCAGAAAAATAAGGTTCTTACTATTCATGCCATCATCTTAAGTTAACTAGCATAAATTTAAAATGCAATTTTAAAAGTTAAAAATACTATTCTCTCTAATCTTCACATTTTAAGACATTAGCCAATACCAAGATGAAAATCAGCCATATGAAATATGTTCTCTATCTCAGGGTCAAAAGGATATACATCCTTATACTTGAGTCATGAGGCTGTAAGGGGTGATTAGAAAGAGGCTGCAAGTTAAATGTATTACAAGAATGTACTAGAAGAATATATGGGTTAAAAACTGCCTACTTCTGGATTTCCTCCTCACCAATATTATATGAGGGCTGTCCGGAAAGTATCCAGTCATGTAATATGACAAACAGAGGCATTTGTGGCTGGATTTTTTCTGAACAGCCCTCATACCTAGGAACATAAGGGATAACATGTTAATATGCCAGAAAATCCCTTGTATAATATTGACTGACAGCAGTTAGTGTTAGGACATTCTTGGATGTGCTCATAAGAATTAACATGTAAGAGTAGCCCAGTCAAGAAGAATGCAAAAAGCTGACCTTACTTGTATTCATCACATTTTTTTTATCTAACACCAGCTGAATCAGGCATCCAGTTACACAATGGCTTTGTAGGGAGACAGCTGATCTACTCCTGAAAAATATGTTAACTGGCAAGTTCAAATTTACCTGGCAGCCAAGAGATGAGCACCTGGAATTTCCTACCTTAACAAATTCTACAGAACTCAGTGGACAGGCCTATCTAAGCACTTATCTGAACTGTGATTTACTTGCTTGCTCATTTATCCATATTTCAACTAGTCTGTAAGCATCTTGAAGGCAAGAGAATGCATCTAATTCACTTCTGTACCCCTACCCCAACAGGTTCATACAATGTCCAGCACTATCTTGGTGTTAAATTAGTAAAAAAAAACAACAACAAAAAAAAAAACAAAAACAAAAACAAAGCAATGGCAGCAGCCATACCCCATTACAGGACAGAGTGACATTTTTGTCTTTATCTTCTTTTCCCTTAGTACATTATTTAGAGAAATAAGCAATAATTGAATCACCCGTACAAAGTGTAGGGTAAGACTATTGTTTCTACTATAGTTTCTGCAGCTCCTATTCACACACTGATAACAAACTAGTGAATATCAGCAAGAGTAACTCACACAAAGAAATATTACAAACCTCATTTTCTAAACAGGTGATATAAATCTGACCTGGAACTCAGTTTTTGGTGAAGCTCTCTGCTTACAGTTTATTAAGTCAAAGACACAAACATGATCCACCTAAGAAGATACAACCACACAGGAGAGAAAACTGCCACAATACTCACATAACCACTAACTAATGGCTTTTCTGTGAAAGATCTATGAAACTGATGATTACCACTCTTAAAAACAAGGTTGAAAAACACTGAGGAGAAAGGTTAATTTCTATAACTCATATGCAATTATATAGATAAAAGGCATCTTCCAAAGTTTGCATGTCAACTCCTTCTACAAATATCACATAATCTGCTTGCAAAAAGGAAACACCACTAATGAATAAATGAGTTAGCATTAGAATGAAAGAATCTCAAATTAGAAAGAAACTGAAAGAAATTATTGATCATCAAATCCTGTGGTTGGGGAGTTTCTAAGATTCTAATTCATAAAATGATAATCTTTGACAAATATTCCAATATTTAGAAAAATTTTATAGAACCCATATGTTTACTTTCAAGAAAGCCTCAGTAACTAAAATAGCAAATACTTTGCTTTTACAAATTCAATGCAGCATGGTAACAATTTACCTTTATGATGATAAAAAGCACTGGCTGGCAACTTTGTATACCTTGAATAAAACTAGAAAAAATAATTACAGTAGACTCTCTGTTAACTGGAAATCAAGCAACCAGCACTCTCAAGCAACTGGCAAAAAAAAAATCAAAGAAATAATACTTCGATTAAAATAAAATCAATTTTGAAAAAAAATGTAAACAAAAATTTTGACAGTAGCTTGAGAGTGCCAGTTGCTTGATTTCCAGTTAACAGAGAGTCTACCTACATTTATACAGTATCTACCCATCCTCGTGGGTGCTGGTTAACTGAGTGTACTGTACTTAATAAAGTTTGGAAGAGTTTCTGAAACAAACCCAGGGTGGGAGAAAACTAATAATAGGTATTTGGTGGTTTTTTTGAGTGCCATATAATTCTTATTCAACTTACCTTGAAAAAATACTTTGTAAAATGAGAAAAATGAAGGCACACACAAAATAATTAAATTAAAACAGGAACAAAAATAGGAATGTTTAATAAAATAATTCAATTCAAAACTTTACTAAATATCTAGGTGTCATATAAACTTGATTTTCTGTCTACAGTTGAATATGTACCAGATAAAAATAACTACCAATCTGAACATAAACAATTATAACTATCAGGCCTCTAAAATTATAATGCACATAATTATGCAACAAACTCCAATGACCTACACCAAGATACATTATAATCAAGCTGTCAAAAGACAAAGACAAAGGGAGAATTTTGAAAGCCCAGGAAAGAAGCAAGTCATCACATACAAGTGATCTTCAATGAGATTATCAGTTGCATTCTCATTAGAAACTCTAAATGCCAGAAAGCAGTAGGCTGATATATTCAAAATGCTAAAAATGAAAACTATCAGCTAAGATTGCTATATCCAGCAAAACTATTCTTCAAAAGTGAGAAAGAAATTAAGACATCCCCAGATAAACAGAAGTTGAGGGAATTCTTACAACTAGACACATCCTGTGAGCAATGCTAAAGAAGGTATTACAGGTTGAAATGAAAGGGCAAGTCAGTAACTCAAAGTCACATGAAGGAGTTCCCTGGTGGTGTAGTGGCTAAGGCTTCAGCGCTGTCAAAGTCACATGAAAAAATAAAGGTCTCAGTAAAAGTAAATATATAGCCAATTATAAAGGTTATTATTATTATGACAATGGTGTGTAATTCCACTTTTTTGTTTTCTGCGTAACTTAAGACACTAATATGTTAAAATTATTACTTAATGATTTTGAACACACAATTTATAAAGATATAATTTTGTGACACAACTAAAAGCGATAGGGACAGAGCTGTTGAAGGAACATGGTTTTTTTATGTTATTCAAATGAAACTGGGATAAATTGAAATTAGACTGTTAAAACTTTAGGACATTAAATGTAATCTCCACAGTAATGAGAAAGGAAAGAGCTAAAGAATATGCACCATGGGAAATGAGAAAGAAATTTAAACATTTCACTACAAAAAGCCAAGTAAACACAAAAGAATTATTGAAAACAGAAAATCAAAAGAAAAATCAATGAAAGCAAAAGGTGGTTCTTCGAAAAGAACAATAAAATCAATAAGCATATAATCAGATTAACTAAAAAAAAGACAAAGACACAAATTACTCATATCAGAAATGAAAGAGAGGACCTTACTACAGAGCCCATAGAAATTTAAAGGATAATAAGGAAACACCATGAACAATTCTATGTTCTCACACTTGAAAACCTACATGAAATGGGCCAATTCCTTTAAAGACACAATCTGCCAAAACTCACACAAGAAACAGACAATCTGAATAGACCTGTAATTTAATAAAGAAACTGAACCCATAAGTAATAACCATTCAAAACAGAAAGTACCAGGCACAGACAGATTCACTGGTGGAATCTAAAAAACATTTAAGAAAGTAATTATAGCAATTGTTGATATTCTTTTCCAGGAGACAGAAGCAAAGGAAATACTTCCTAACTCATTCTATGAGGTAAGTATTAACATAATACCAAACCCAGACAAAGACATTTACAAGGGGGAAAAAAAACTATAGACTTAACATCTATCATGAACATAGATACAAAAATCCTCAACAAAATATTAGCAGATTGAATCTAACAATGTATAAAAAATATTTTATACTAGGATCAAGTGGAATTTATTCTAGGTATGCAACATTTAAAAACCAATAAATGTAATCCAATAAATCAGCAGGTTGAAGAAAAATGATATGATCATATCAATAGATGCATAAAAAGCATCTGACAAAATCCACCACGATTCATGATAAAAACTCAGCAAACTATGAAGAGGAGGAAGTTCCTCAGTATGATAAAGAATATCTACAAAAAACCTTTAGCTAACATTATACTTAGTGGTAAGAAACTGCAAGCTTTCCTATTAAAAATCAAGAGGCAAGAATGTTGCCTCTCATCACTCCTTTTCAACATCTTACTAAAGTCCTAGAAAATGTAGTCAAACAAGAAAAGAAAATAAGAAGTGTACAGATTGGGAAGAAAGAACCAAGACTCTTTGTTAACAAATGATGTAATTGTTCATTTAGAAAATCTGAAAAAATCAACAAAAAAAACTCCTGGAACTGATAAGTGATTATAGTAAAGTTGCAGAATAAAAGACTAGTATGCACAAACCAATCACTTTCCTTTATATCAATAGTGAACAAGTAGATTTTGAAATTAAAAAAACATACTATTCATATTAGCAACCAAAAAATGAAATACTTACATATAATTCTAAGACTTAATAATGTCAAGATATCAGTTCTTCCTAACTTGATCTATAGCTATAACTCAACATCAATCAAAAGCCCAGTAAGCTATTTTGTGAATATCAATACACTGACTCCAAAGTTCATATGGAGAGTCAAAAAATCCCAAATAGCCAACATAATATTGAAAGAGAAGGATAAAGTTGAAGGATTGACATTACCCAACTTCACAAATTACTATAAAGCTACAGTAATTAATACAGTGTGATAATGATGAAAGAATAGACAAATAGATCAATGGAACAGATAGAGTCCAGGAATAGACCCACATAAACATAGTCAACTGATCTTAGACAAAAAAGCAAAGGCAATACAATGGAGAAAGAAGCATATTCAATAAATAGTTCTAGAACAACTGAATATACACATGCAATAAAAATGAATCTAGATACAAACCTAATACCCTTCATAAAAATTAACTAAAATGGATCAAAGAACTAAATGTAAGAACAAAAACTATTAAATTCCTAAAAGATAATATAGAAGAGAAGCTAGTTGACCTTGAGTTTGGCAATGAGTTTTTTTTCATTGCAATATAAATGACATATATTATATTAGTTACAGTTGTAAAATATGCTTCAATATTTGTACATATTGTGAAGTGATCCCCACAATAAGTCTAGTTAACATCCATCACCACACAGTTACAAATTTTTCATGATGAGAACTTTCAAGATCTACTCTCTTAGCAACTTCCAAATATACGATACTTATTAACTATAGTCACCATGTTGTACTTACGTAATTACTTATTTATTAGTTTAATAAGTCATCACATGACTTCTTCATATTATAACTAGAAGTCTGTACCTTTTGATCATCTTCATTCATTGTGCTTCTCCCACCGACCCCGTTTTTGGCAACAACTAATCTGTTCTCTGTATCCATGAGTTTGGTTTAGGATTTTTTTATTTGTGTTTTGTTTTGTTTTGTTTATTTCTGATTTCACATATGAGTGAGATCATACAGTATTTGTCTTTCTCTGACAAATTTATTTCACTTAGCATAATACCCTCAAGATCTATTCATGCTGTCACAAATGTCAAGATTTTCTTCATTTTTAGAGATACACCTCAACCACAAGGACAAATACAGACTTAAAATGAAAGGGTGGAAAACAATACTCCAAGCAAATGGCAAAAAACAAAAAACAGAATCCCAAAGTCAGCAGAAGGAAGAAAATAATAAAAATTAGAGCAAAATTAAATAAAACAGAGAAGAGAAAAACAATAGAAAAAATTTAATGTAACAAAGAGCTGGTTCTTCTTAAAATATTGACAAACCAAGGGAAAAGGAGAAAAGACACAAATAACCAAAATCAGAAATGAAAGGGAATAAATTATCACTAATACCACAGAAATAAAAAGGATCATACAAAAATACTATGAAGGTGGTGATATGCCACCAAATTTAACAACCTAGAAGAAAAAGATGAGTTTCTAGAAACATATAGACTACCTAGACTGAACCAAGAACAACTAGATAATCTAAATAGACCAATCAACAGTAAGAAAACAGAAACAATCATCCAAAAACTCCCCAAAAGGCAAAAGTGAGGACCCGACAGTCTCACAAGTGAATTTTATCAAGCATTCAAAGAGGAATTGACACCTATCCTCCTCAAACTCTTCCAAAAAATTGAAGAGGCAATACTTTCCAACTCATACTACAAGGCCAACATTACTCTAATACCAAAACCTGATAAGGATAACACAAAAAGAAAACTATAGATCGATAACTCTGATGAACACAGATGTAAAAATTCTAAACAAAATACTAGCATATAGACTACAACAATGCATTAAAAAGATTATACATCACGATCAAGTGGGCTTCATCCCAGGGCCACAAGGATGGATCACCATACACAAATCAATCAATAGGAAACACCACATAAACAAAAGATAAAAACTATATGATTATATCAATTGATGCAGAAAAAGCATTCAACAAGATGCAATATCCACTTATGATCAAAACACATAATAAAATGGGTACAGAAAGAAACTACCTCAATATAATAAAGGCCATATATGACAAACCTTTAGCTAATATACTGAAAGGGGAAAAGCCTCTTCTCCTAAAATCAAGAACAAGATAAGGATGTACCCTGTCACCACTGCAATTCAATGTAGTACTGGCAGTTCTAGCCAGAGCAATCAGGTAAGGGAAAGAAAAAGGCATCCAAATTGGGAGTGAAGAAGTTAAACTGTCACTTTTTGCAAATGACATGATCATTTATATGGAAAATTCTAAAGACCCCCCCAGAAAACTACTAGAAACAATAAATAAATACAATAAAGTTGCAGGATACAAAATCAATGTATAATCCATTGCATTTTTATAGACTAACAATGAAACTTCAGAAAAAGAAGAAAAACAATACTTGTGATTGCAACAACAACAACAAAATAAACTTAACAAAGAATGTGAAAAACTTATACACTGAAAACTATAAGACATTACTAAAAGAAATTGAAAAGGACACAAAGAAATGGAAAGAATTCCGTGTTCATGAATTAGAAGAATCAACAGAGTTAAAATGCCCATATTACCCAATGCAATATACAGATTTAACACAATTCCCATCAAAATCCCACAGACATTCTTTTAAGAAACAGATTTTAAAAATCATCACATTCATATGGAACCAGAAAAGACCCTTAATAACCAATGCAATCCTACAAAAAAATAAGGCTGGAGGCATCGCACTCCCTGATTTCAATCTATACTACAAGGTGTTCAATAACGAAAACAGTTTGGTACTGACAGGTAAACAGACACACAGACCAATGGAACAGAATAAAACACACAGAAATAAACAAGTAAATGCACAGATAATTTTTGACGAAGGAATAAAAATACACAATAGGGTAGTGGTTCTCAACCTGTGGGTTGTGACCCCTTTGAGGGTCGAAAGACCCTTTCACAGGGGTTGCCTAAGACCATCAGAAAACACATATCAGATATTTACACATTACGATTCATAACAGAAGCAAAATTACAGTTATGAAGTAACAATGAAAATAATTTTATGGGGTCACCACAACATGCGGAACTGTGTTAAAGGGTCACGGCATTAGGAAGGTTGAGAACCACTCCAATAGGGAAAAGAAATCCTCGTCAGTAAATAGTGCTAGGAAAATTGGAAAACCACACACAAAAGAATGAATCTGAACTGCAAAATGTCACCATATACCAAATTAACATAAAATGGATTAAAGACCTCCACATAAGACCTGAAACTATAAAATAAATAGAAGAAAACATTGGTACTGAACTTACAGCCTTCCGGGAGGACTTTATGAACCTGACCTCAAAGGCAAGTAAAAGCAAAAATAAATGATGGTACTATACCAAACTAAAGAGCTTCTGCACAGCAAAAGAAAGCATCAACAAGCAAAGAGGCAACCAACCAAATGTGAGAAAAGACTTGCAAACAATGCCTCTGATAAGGGGCTATTATCTAAAATATATAAAGATCTCCTACAACTCAACAACAAAAGAACAAACCAATTAAAAAATGGGCAGAGGACTTAAACAGATGCTTTTTCCATGAAGACAAACAAATGGCCAATAGATATATGAAAAATGCTCAACTTCACTGGTTCTTAGAGAAATGCAAGTCAAAACCACAATAAGACACCTATTAGAATGGCTATTATCAAAACGAAAAGGAATTACAAGAGTTCGAGAGGCTGTGAAGAAAAAGGAAACCTCATACACTGCTAGTGAGAATGTAAATTAGTACAACTACTATGGAAGACAGGCTCCTCAAAAAATTAAGAACAGAGTTACCATACGACCCAGCAATCCCCCTTCTGGGTATCTACCCAAGAAATTTGAAAACCTTAGTTCGCAAAGATGTATGCAACTCAATGTTCATCACAGTACTGCTGATGGTGGCCAAGTCATGGAAACGACCAAAGTGTCCTTGGATAGATGACTGGATAAAGAATTAGTGGTACATATACACAAGGGATTATTACTCAGACATAAGAAAAGATGAAATACTGCCATTGCGACAACATGGATAGACTTTGAGATCATCATGCTAAGAGAAATAAGCCAGATAGAAAAAAACAGGTTGGTACTGGAATATAAAACTGAAAGCAACAAATTAGCAAAAACTCATGGACACAAAGTTTAGTGGTTACCAGAGGGTAAGGGTGGGGGGAGTTAGAGGGGGAGTCAAATACATGATGATGGAAACAACTGACTCTGGTAGAGAACACATAATGTAACACATAGACGATGTACTGTAGAATTGTGCACCTGAAACTTATGTAATTTTTACTAACAAACATCATCCCAATAAATTTAACAATAAAAAATAGGTATTTTCTTTTTTCTATGGGTGAATAATATTCCTGTGTGTGTGCACACACACATGTACCACAATTCCTTTGTCCACTCATCTTCTGATAAACATTTAGGCTGCTTTCCTATCTTGGCTATTGTAAAGGGATGCATTTATTTTCTCGAATTAGTGTTTTCATTTCCTTCAGATAAATACTCAGAAGTGGAATTGCTGGATCATATGGTAGTTTCATTTTTAATTTTTAAGGAACCTCAATACCATTTTCCATAGTGCATACATCAATTTACATTCTGATCAACAGTGCACAGGGTTCCCTTTTCTCCACATCTTTGTCAACACTTGTTATTTCTTGTCTTTTTGATAAGAGTTATTTTAACAGGTGTGAGATGATACCTCATTGTGGTTTTGATTTGCATGTCCTTGATTAGTGACATCAAGCACCTTTTCATATACCTGGTTGCCATCTGTATGTTTTCTTTGGGAAAATGTCTATTCAGTTCCTCTGCCCATTTCTTAATCAGATTATTTGGTTTTCTGCTATTGAGTTATATGAGTTCTTTACATATTTTGTATATTAACCCCTCAAAAGATATATGATTTGTAATATTTCCTCCCATTCAGTAGGTTCCCTTTTCATTTTGTCGATGGGTTTTCCTTCCTGTGCATAATAAGCTTTTTAGTTTAATGTAATCCCGATTGTTCATTTTTGCTATTTTTGCCATTGCTTTTGGTGTCAAATGCAAAAAATAATCACCAAGACCAATGTCAAGGAGTTTAGCATCTATGCTTTCTTCAAGGAATTTTATGGTTTCAGGTAATATGGTCAAGTCATTTTGAGATGTTTTTTGTGTATGGTGTAAGATAGTGGTCCTATTTCATTCTTTTGCATGTGGCTTTCCAGTTTTCCCAGTACCATTTACTGAAGAGATTGTCCCCTATCCCTATTGTATATTCTTGGCTTCTTTTGTCACAAATTAATTGACCATATTTGTGTGGGTTTCTTCTGTTCCACTGGTCTATATGACTGTTTTTATGCCAATTCCATAATGTTTTGATTACTAAAGCTCTGTAATATAGTTTGAAATCAGAAAGCATAATGGCAATGACTTTTTAGATATAACACCAAAGGCATGATTCCTAAAAGAATTGATAACCTAGACTTCATTAAAATTAAATATTTGTGCTCTGTGATAAACACTTTTAAGAGATTGTGAAGTCAAGCCACAGACTGGGAGAAAATATCTGCAAAAGATACATCTGATAAAGGACTATTATCCAAAAGACACAAACAACTCTTAAAACTCAACAATAAGAACATGAACAACCAATTAAAAAATGGGCACAAAGTCTGAAAATTCACTGAAGAAGATATAAATAAAGATGTATATGAAAAGATGCACATGAAAAGATATTCAACATCATATGCCATTAGAGAATTGCAAGTTAAAACAGTGAGATACCATACCTATTAGAATGGCCAAAATCCAAAACACTAACACTACCAAATGCTGGCAAAGATGTGGAACAATAAGAACTTTCATTACTACTGGGAATATAAAATGGTATAGCCACTTTCAAGGCAATTTGGTGGTTTCTTACAAAAATAATATACACTTACCATAGGATCCAGCAATCAAACTTTTTGGTATTTACCCAAAAAGTTGAAAACTATGTCCACACAAAAACCTGCACAAAGATATTCAGAGCAGCTTTAGTTAATTATTACCAAAACCCAAAAGCAGCCAAGATGTCCTTCAATAGGTGAACTGGTAAATAAACTGGTATATCCAGACAATGAAGTATTACTCAACACTAAAAAGAAATTAGATATTGTACCAGGTGGGTATGAAACTTGTCAGGGGATCACTTCATAAATTATATAAATGCCTAACCACTATACTATACCACTGAAACGTATATAATATTGAATGTCAACTATGTGTAATTTAAAAAAAAATTTAAAAATAATAAATGAATAATCAAAATTGAACCTTAAATACACATTACTAAGTGAGAGAAGTCGATCTGAAAAAGCTAAAAACTGTAGGAGTCCAACTATATAACATTTCTAGAAAAGGCAAAACTACGTAGATAGTAAAAAGATCAGTGGTTACCATGTGGAGCAGGGTGAATAAGCAGAGCACAGAGAATTTTTAGGGCAACAAAAATACTCTGTTTGATATTACAGTGATGGATATATGTCATTATAGATTTGTCCAAATCCATAGAATGTATACCACCAACAAAGAATCCTAAGGTGACCTATGGATAGGAGGAAGAGAAGAAGGAGAAGGAGGAGGAGAACCAGAAACGGTACATTTTAAAAAAAAAGTTCATATATAAATTTTTTTAAACCTCTATAAATAGTTATGCTCTCCTTATTTTTCTTATATTTAAGGTTTCCAAAACAGACATAATATATATAAAATAGCACAGAAAAGAATGGATGGAATTATATAGTATTATAGTAAAATTCCTATAGCTTACTGGAATTAAGCCCTAGATTAACCACCAGAAAAATAACTAAAAAAAAAAAAAGAAAAATATTTAACTGAGGATTTTTGCTTCAGCTTTTGATGGAGTAACTAGGGCTAGCTAGATATACACTGTTCCACCTGAAATAAACAAAATGCATTAAAAATGGAAAAGATATATAAAATAACAACTCAAGACACTAGACATTAGCCAATGAAGGAAAACGATCCCTAAAAGTCAGGGAACATACAAGGTAAATGTTGTGAATATTTAAACTAACTTCCTGGAGAACAATTCCAGTCAACAGTACAAGGAGGAGGAAACCAGGAAGAGTCCAATGGTCTCCCTGAATTGGCTAGACAGAACTGAAGTCCAAAGAAGTCCAAGTAGCTAGCTTTGCAGTGTAGAGTACCAAAATAAAGAGAGCTACACAGAGAAAGAACTCTAGAAATCTGCAAAGGATTCCCTTCAATTAAAACATACAGATGAGGAATAATTAATTCTGGCTCACATGGGCTGGGAATAGTGTCAATTCTTAATGACCAGAAGAGAAAGGCTCATGATAATACAGAGGGCATACATTAAAGGAAAGGGGGTTACCTCAATATTGAAGATTTAATGCTAGACAAGTGGTTGTCAACCAGGGATGATATTCCATCCCAGTGGATATATGGCCATGTCTGGAGACAATTTTGGTCATCACAATGGTATATTACTGGTATCAGTAGGCTGAGGCCAGGGATGATGCCTATAACATTCTACAATGCACAAGATAGCCTCCACAATGAAGAACTATTCAGCTCAAAATGTCAATGGTGGCAAAGTTGAGAATCCCTGCTCTAGACTAAACCCATTTATTGGAAGTCCATCTAATAAACCTTAAAAGTAATATCTAAAAGGACCAACCTGTGTCCAAGAAATGTAATCAAATTCCAGAACAAAGTTTAAGAATATTTAGAGGCGGGAGTTCCCTGATGGTGTAGTGGCTTAAGGCTTCGGCGCTGGCGCTGTCAGTGCTGCAGCCTGGGTTCAATTCCCAGCCAGGGAGCTACCCACATACAAAAAAGCAAAAAAAATAAAATAATAAAAATAAAAAAAAATAAAAAAAGAATATTTAGAGGCATACAAAAATAACCAATACATAACAAGGTAAATTTTATAGTATCTGGCAGCCAGAAAAAAAAAAATAAGAAATTTACCAAACATACAAAGAAGCAGAAAAAAACCACAATAACTAGAATAATCAATCAAAAATTTTAAACTCATATATAGAATTATTCAATAAGGACATTAAAACAGTTATTATAACTGGATCCCATATGTTCAAGAAGCTAGCACAGTAGTCAGCAAACTGGCCAAAACCAGGCTGCCCTTTTTTTTGTAAATTAAGTTTTATTACAATACAGTCACACTTACTCATTTGCATTTTGTCTATGACTGTTTTCCTGCTACAATAATAGAGTTGCATAACCTATAACATTTATCATCGGACCCTTTACAGAAAAAGTTTGTCAACCCGAGCTAGAGTAATGATAAACACCTAAATTGAACTTACAGAAATAAAAATGAAAATCTGAAATGAAAAGTATGCTGAATGGAATTAAGAGAAAATTAGATTGTTGAAGAGGAAAGATAGGTGAACTTAAAGAAAAACCACAAGGAATTATCGAAAATGAAGGGCACAGAAAGAATACAGGTCAAAAACTGAACAGAGGACCAACAACTGTGGGGAAACATGAAGTAGTTAAATGTAGGTATACTTGAAGACCCTGAAAAAAAAAACAAGAGTAAAGAAAGGGACCAAAAAAACATTTTCTTTATATAACGGCCAAAACTCCAAATTTCATGAAAATTATTAATATAAACCTATTATACAAATTCAAGAATCACAATGAACTTCAAGAATGAAAATCTTAAAAACTACACAAAGAAACATCATAGTCAAATTGATTAAATGAGAAAGCAAAAATCATAAAATATGGCACTACATCCACAGGACCAATGATAGAGATGGTACCAGGTTTCTATTTGAAAACAACGCAAGCTAGAACATGGCAGAACAACACCTTTAAAGTATTGGGAGGTGGGAGAGAGTCAAGCCACATTTCTTCAACCAGTAAAAATATCTTTCAGAAACAAAGGCAAAATAAAGACTATTTCAAATATCCAAGTGTTGATAGAACTCATTATCAAACCTGCAATATCAAAAATGTTAAGGGAAATCCTTCAAGCAGAAGGAGAATGATGCCAGAAGGAAATCTAAAGCTATGAGGTCTGTCTGGAAAAAATCTAGCCATAAATGCCTCTATTTTTCATATTACATAGCTGGATACTTTCCAGACAGCCCTAATACATAAAAGAATGAAGAGCACTGGAAACGGTAGCTACATGGATAAAGACTTTTTTCTTATTATTTAAAAATAATTGATTGTTTAAAGTAAAAATAATAACAATGTATCATAGGATTTATATCACATGTAGAAGTAAAAGGTATGACAACAGAACAAAGTCCAAAAGGAATAAAATGAAAACATACTGATGTAAGGTTTTTATACCATATGTGAAGTAGTATAATATTTGAAAGTAGACTGTGAAAAGTTTCAAATGTGTGCTATAAACTTTGAAATGAAGACTAAAATAACACAACAAAGAGTTACAGATAATCAACAAATGATAAAAAAAAAAGTAATCATAAAAATAGTAAAAACAAATGAAGGTGGGAAAGGAACAAAGAAGAGAAAAAAAATAATCCCAAGATGGTAGATTTAAGCCCAACCATTTTAATAATCACATTAAATGTCAATGGTTCAAAAACCCTATTAAAAGGCAAAGACTGATCCAACTATAAACATAAAGACACAAATAGGTTAAACTCATTTTAAACATGAAGACACAAATAGGTTAAAAGGACTAAGAAAATGGTATGCTATATTAACTACTTATCAAATGAAAACTGGTATGTCTATATTGATATTAGAAAAAATAATTTTGAAGCAAAGAACATTATGGGGGACAAACAGGGTCATTTCATCATGTATTACATTAATAATATATGATACATACATTATAAGATATATTAATAACCAAGTATATTAAGATAATATTAAGTTATAATAAGGAACAATAAAAAATAAACATTATAAACAATTTTTATGCCAATAATTTCAACAACTTAAGATGAATGAAATGGACAAATTCCTTGAAAAACACAAACTGCCAAAGCTCAATGTGAAAGCAATAAACATGAATTGCCCATATCTATTAAAGAAATTTAATTTGTAGTTTAAAACCTTCTCTAAAGAAAACTCCAGGCATATAAGGCTTTGCCGAACATTTCATAAAGAAATAATAACAATTTTACACAAACGCTACCAAAAAATTGAAGAAAATATTTCTCCATTCATTTTATGAGGTTAGCACAAAACCAGGCAAAAATTGAGAGGGGAAAAAAATATATAAAAAAAAAGAAAACTATATACCACTATTCTTCATAAATATATATGCAAAAATTCTTAACAAAAGTTTAGCAAATCAAATCAAACAATATATGAAAAGGATCACATACCACAATGAAGTGAAGATTATCCCAGAATGCAAGGTTGCTTTAACATTTGAAAATCAAGTAACATTATTCATCATATTAACAGTTTAAAACAGGAAAAATTGTGATTATCTCAATAGATGAAGAAAAAGCATTTTACAAAATGCAACATTTGATACATTAAAAATAAATCTCTGCAAACTAGGAATAGGAGAGAATAGGAGGAAAATTCCTTAATCTAATAAAGGACATTCAAGAAAAACCTACTTATAACTTTGTACTTAATAGTGAAACACAGAATAATTTCTCCCTAAGAGGAGGAACTCTCACCACTTCTATCCAACACTGTATTTAAGCCTCAACCAGTGCAACAGGCAAGAAAAAACAAAAAACCACAAAGCTTAGAAAGAAAGAAATAAAACTGTCATTATTCACAGATGACAGAACTATGTATGTAGAAAACTCTATGAAAACATATAATGGGCAAAAGACATAAACATTTCATCATTTGACCAATGATGATAAACCAATGGCAAATAAGCGCACTTGAAAGACCTTCAACAACTATAAACTTTGGGTGATAATGATGTGTCAATGTTACAATTGTAACAAATGTAGCACTAATGAGGGAGCTGTTCTAAAAAAAAGTCTATTAAAAAAAGTAAAAGATATGCCATATCATAAGCCACCAGAAAAATGTACATTAAAACCATAGTGTGATATCACTAGACATCTATAAGAATGGCTAAAATAAAAATAGTAATACTACCAAATGTTGGCAAAGACTAATGGTAGGAATGTGAAATGATACAACCACTCTTAAATAAAAGTTTGGCAGTTTCTTATACAATTAAACCATACCATACAAAGAGCAACTGCACTCTTTGGCATTCATTCATTGGAAGAATAAAACCTGACATTCACACAAAAACTTATACATGAATGTTCATACCAACTTTTTTCATAATAACTAAAACCTATAAACAACACAAATATCTTTCAATGAGTGATTGGTTAGGCAAACTGATCCAGCCATACCATGGATACTACTCAGCCAAAAAAACAAAAAAACAAAAAAACAAAAAAAAACAGATTATTTGCAATGGGCTGAATTGTGTCCCCTCTTAAAAAAGTAATTCATATGTTGAAGCCCTAACAAGCCCTAACCCCAAATATCTGAGAATGTGCCTATATTTGTAGATGAGGCCTCGAAGAGGAACAGTAAGTTAAAATCAGGACATGTGGGTGGGCCCTAATCCAATCTTAAGAGTGTCCTTATAAGAACAAGAAATTTGGACATACAAAAAGACATCAGGAATTTACACATAAGAAAACCATTCCAGAACATAAAGACCAAGAAGCCATCTGCAAGCCAAGGAGGGAGTACCTCAGAAGACACCAAAAACTAGGACATCTTATCTTGGCCTTCTAGCCTACAGAACTGTGAGAAAAGTACATTTCAGTTGTTTTAAGGCACTCAATCTGTAGTATTTTATTATGGCAGACCTAGCAAACTAATATACTAATACACAAATTCAATAAATCCCCAGGGAAATATGCTGAGTTTAAAAAGTCAATCCCCAAAGTTAAATACTATATGATACCATTTTGTAACATTCTTGAAATTATAAAATGTCACTTTATCATTGAGTAAAAATCTTATTAAATGCCCCTCTATAGCCACACTGATCTATTGGTACTATCAAGATAATACTTGAAAAGGTGATTATAATCACTGCTCACCTTTGGAGGATGTTAGAGAACAAACTCATTAGTTTGAAAACTAGTCAATAAAAGCAAAGAACAAAGCACTTATCCTACCTTTTCTAAATGAATTTCAGAATAAAACAGTTGATGAAGAAAAGTTTCTCTTAACAGAAGAATTATAATTAATCAGTTAAAAGGAAATGATAGTTATCAGTTCATCATTTAACAACACCTAATGGATCCAGTCAATGGTTACCAATCATAGCTTACATCACAAAAAGAGAGGTAACAAAACATTATGTGTTTCCTAATGGGCATATATACAACACCTCTGGAGTAATTTTTTTTTTCTTTTTTTTTTTTTTTTGGTAGTATGTGGGTAGTTCCCTGGCTGGGAATCGAACCCAAGGTCACAGCGTTGACAGAGCCAACGCCAAAGCCTTAAGCCACTATACCACCAGGGAACTCCTGGAGTATTTCTTCCAAAAAAATATCAAACCTGGATCTGATCAGACCTCTAGATCCTTTTCCTAGAAATATAGAGAATTAGACAAATATGTTAAACAATGAAGGAAATGCAATCTGTAAAATACACAATGTAGGAAACTCCACAGGATAAATAATGTAGTTTCTCCAACAAATAAAGTTTAAGGAAAAAAGGGAAGAGGGGAGGGAAGGAGGAGATGAAACCAACAGATTAAAAGAGATCTAAGAGATAAATCAACCAATTATAATGTATGGACCTTATCTGAATCCTGATTAGAACATACTAAAATAAAGTTTATAAAACAATCGAGAAATTTTGAAGACTGGATATTTAATACTAAAAAATTTTCATTAGTTTTATTAGGTGCAATGAAATATGGTCATTTTTAAAAAGAGTTCTTGTTTTTTCCACATGCATATTGAAATATTTATGGATAAAACATCCTATCTGGGATTTACTTTAACATAATCTAGTGTCAGGGAGAAACACAGTTTGGCCAAGGTTGTTAACTGTTAAAGCTGGTTGTGAGGCTGATGAGAGTTCATACTATTTTCTCTACCTACTTTTATAAATGTCTGAAATTCTCCATAATAAAATGTTTTTAAAAATTTATCTTAGAAGTGAAATCAGAAATAAAAGCTGCAAATAGCCTACATCTGTAAGACAAAATATAACATTTGTGAACATGTTCCTAAATGTTTTCTCAGAAAACTGTTTCTCAGCATCACTCACATGCAATCAGAATACTGGCATCATCTTCAAATAGAAAGGATACATATATTTCTAAGGACTGGAAAATAAGAGGTGGAAACCTATCATTATACATAATTTTTAAACAGTCTATTTTTTAGGGTTATTAAGAAACTTTTTCATATTTCTGTAGTATAATTTAATGGAAGGTGTAGAATTACTCCAATTTCAAGCTATCTCTTCCATTATTGTTTTCAATATAATGACCCATAACACAAAAACAAATGCCTCTATCAAGAGCAATATATTTCAAAGCTCTTGAATATGCACATACATACGAGAGCTGTTCAGAAAAAAAATTCCGCCATAAACGCCTCTATTTTTCATATTACATGGGTAGATACTTTCTGGACAGCCCTTGTATACATACACGAAACCTAAGAAGCTGACATTCAGACATGAATTCTGCTCTACAGATGAGCAAACTGAAATTTAGAGATTTAACCAATTTGTCTAAAATCAGATAAGCTACAATACAACTATAATCAAAGTTTTCAGCCTTGACATCCAAGACCTTTTTCCCTTCTACCATGATACCATTCAAGATGAAGAAAGATAATCAAAATTCTAACAACTGATTCACTGTGTCACAATGTGAACAGCACTTCCGGCTAATTTATTAATGGAAGTCCCTTATTCATATGCTACAAGTAGCATGAAGACAATCTAATCTTATAGTTGCAACCACATGTTATATACTATTAAACATTTATACAAAAAGGAGAAAATACTTTTCTAGACAAAATACTACAAAACTTTCCTTAAAAAGAATTAATATATGCTTTCTTATATGCATAAACAACTTTTCTGACTCTCGGGAAATTTAATATGAATTTTAGCAAAAGTACCACAGCAAAATCACTTAATATGCATTCATAACTTCAACTATTTTAACTGGTTCTTCAGTTCTCCTAAAAACTATTAATATAAAATGTTATGTGATAGTTCTTAAGTCAAATTATTCTGCTTGCTTGACCAAATATAGGCACTGATGTATACTAATTAGTACTTTATATACATGAATTTATTTAATTCACATAACTCCAAAATCCAGAAATTACCGTGTATCCCTTTTGCTGATAAGAAAACTGAGGCTTTGAGCTAGTAGATCAGAGACTTGTGTCAGACAAGTCTGACAATAAATCCTTGCTGTTAATTCATCCTCTATTCCAATAAACATCACCTACCTTCAGTTACCAAAAAAAGTTCCCTTTGTTATCACATTCCTCTTCTTGTTTCAAAGAAAATAGCCAATTGCAATGTCAAAGACAGGTTAATTTTGTCATCATATTTGCTTCTCAGCACACACAGTCACATTCTCTCTTAGAAATTATTGTATAAACGGAAGTTAAATTCTCAAGCCAACACTCAAAAACTTAACTATCACTTAATATTTCTAGGTAAAAGTCTGGTAAATTACAACAGGACAATATAAATATAACATCATCTTCTGTCATACCCGCAAAAGGTACCCAAAAGCCCAAAGGTAACATGAGATTCCTTTCTTGTTTGCCCCCAGCACACAACCAGGAATAATTTCATATGTTTTTGTCCCCACCATGAGCTCCACTAGGAAATGAAATTTAAACTGTGCCAGTTTCCATGGAAATCAGGGACAAAGCCAGGAAGAGAAAAGTGCAAAGTAAGAATGCAATAACATTTATTCATATATGTATTGTAGTATGAAGTCCATGAGGGCCTCCACAAAACTATTACTGCTATGTATAGTTCAATACAAAAAAAGTTTTGTATGAACTGACTAGAAACCTAACTACTATAATGTATTACTTGCAAAGACATTTGAAATACAAGCCACTTATAATTGGAGACTACCTATGTTCATTAATACTCTTTATAATCAGCTACCCCTTCCCAACTTCCTGAAAACTAAAAGCCTAGTTTTTATAGGAGAGGGAAATGAAAGAGCTGACTCCCTTTAACTGCATGTGCACAAAACCAGCTTTGTACATGACATATACAAATCAATGGTTATACATTAGACAATCTGGGATGATAGTACCTAAGTCATTCACCCATGATGCTTTAGTATTCCTCCTGTTTTTCAGTATGGAGTTCTAGAATATGCTTAATTCTTTAGAATTGTGGAATTTATTTTCTCTTTTTTATCACCAGATGCTATGGGCTGAATGTTTATATCCTCCCCAAATTCATATGCTGAAAGCTAATGTCCAGCATGATGGTATTAGGAGGTAGGGCCTTTAGGAGGTGATTAGGTCATGAAGGCAGAGCCCTCATGAATAGGATTAGCGCTCTTACAAAAGAGGCAAGAGAAAACTCCCACCCTTCCCACCCAGTGAGGCCAGTGACAAGTCTATGAGTCAGGAAGCGGGCAATCAAGTAGACTCAGAATCTGCCAGCACCATAATCTTGGACTTCTCAGCCTCCAGAGAAGCATGAGAAATAAATTTCTGTTATTTATAAGTTACCCAGACTATGCTATTTTGTTATAGTAGCCAGAGTAGACTAAGACACCAGAGATTTTTTAAAATGATTTTAAATAGTTATGTTTATGGGATGTACATAAACATATTTTGCTGTGTTGATCTAATTAGTAAAAAAGAAACACACTCTAATACAATGCTGATGAGAAATTAAATTCATTAAAAGTGACTGTCTAGAATACAATTTAGCAATAATTACCAAGAGTATTATAAATGTTCATAGCTTTTGACTCAGTAACTCAAAATGTTATAATTTATTCTAATAATCAGAGACTCATTCATTCATTTACAAATTATCAAGGACTTACTTTGTGCCAGCCATTATTCTTATGAATAAGGACATTTGTCTCATTATTTTACAGAGCAAAAAAGTTTGGGGGGGATGTATAACAAATCAAAATGCATCTAATGGATAAAATAATTATACTACCAGTGGAAACTATCAGATAACAAAAAATATTTAATAACAAGAAAATGATCATGATTGTGTTAGGAAAAAAATTTAAAACAAGACACAAAACTGTATGTAACTACATATAACTATATACGAGGGCTGTCTGGAAAGCATCCAGCCATGTAATATGAAAAATAGAGTCATTTATAGCTGGATGTTTTCCGGACAGCCCTCGTATAACTATATGTATATGATCCCAAATCTGTGTTTTAGATCTTATTAGCCAGGGACCTTGGTCAAATTACTTTACCTTACTCTACATCAGTGTCTTCATCTATAAAATGAAGATTTTACAAAATACATGTAAAATAAAAATTTTATATTTCACATCTTAATTGTTTGTTAAATGAGTAATTTGCAAAATGCTTATAATATTCCCCCAGTATATATAAAGCACTAGAAATTACTTGCAAGTATTATTATAAACACATCGTACATACGCAAAGAAAAAAATGGAAGAAACATATCAAAATATTATCAAAGATCCTGAATTCCAACAAAACTAATTCTAAGACATTCAGGAAATTTTAACATTCACTGTCTATTTTAAGATATTAAAAATTATTTTATAAGGTATGGCTTTGTTTTTCAAAGATCCTTTATATCATAGTGAAGTACTTATGAATAAAATATATCTAAGATTGGCTTTAAAATAATTGGCAGGAGGCTTATGTGAGGATGTTTTTAATATTATTGAAGGTAAACTGCCTCTGGGTAATAGAATTATTACTAGCTTTTCATTTCTTTATATTTTTCTATTTTCCAAATTTCATACAGTGAGTCAAAATTATTTTTTAAATGAGAAAAATGTGTTTAAAAAATTTTAGGAAAATCCTTACCAATACTCCATCCACAGATGAAATTTTCTCCCAAGTTAACCAAGCTCTTTCTCTGACATGATCTGGTATCTTTAATTTCTGACATAATGCAATAAAATCAGGTTCTTCAGTTTCTTCAAACTCAAGCCTACCAAATGAAAATATATATATATATATATATATATAATAGCCACATACTTACAAATTAAACTAATCAAGTACACATTTGTTTTAGTGTTTGCTATATAATGGTACTATTCTGAAAGAGAGCATTACTATATACATTAGAATCTTATTTTTCTTTGAAAAAAATTACATTTAGAATTTAAATATGTTTATATTTTTCCACAGTCTTTCTAAAATAAGGATACACAAAGTGAAAACTGTTTGTTGGCCTGGTCAATCACATATACTTCAGAGCAGCAAAAGAGATTTGTGAAGAAAAGGATGTACAATACCTAAATTTGTTTGGAAAAACTGGAATAAGGATAACAACAAGAAATGGAAAACCCATTACTACAGAATCAATTCACTATCAGTGATTTTGCTAAAATATGTAAAATAAATACACTTACCAATGTTTCATATAAGTAATCTCTCTACCTACAAGCATTTCTTAACATGATGATTAATGACATAAATTATTGCTACATTTATTTCATCCTTTTCTCTTAGACTTTCCTTAACCAAGATAGGCGGTCAATAAATTCTTGTTGGCTAATTCCTTTTCATTCATTTAATGTCTATTTGACATCTAATAGTAATATTATAAGGAACAGCTAATAATTTTGTACAGGTATAGTATTTATAATACCATATAAAGAATGTATACATAATAACAGCATGAGGAATAGCTAATAATTTGGGTATTTACTATGACCCTGTACAAAGCAGCTTATATGCATAATTTCACTGAATCCCCACGTTAGTCCTATTAGGTAAGTACTCTTATTATCCTTGTTTTACAGATAAGTACCAAATCACTGAAGTTTAAGTACTCACCTGACATCACAACCAGTGATGTGGGAAACCCTGATATAAACCCAACAGTCTAACTTCATAATCCATTCCCTTGACCACTAATACAGACTTACAACTCTCCTTAAAAACTTAATTAACTTTTGGTTATCTCAACAATGAAGGCAGCATGCTGTTACTAGTGAGGGTTTCCCTTCCAACTACAACATTTAGGTCAGAGATAAGATCTCAACTTCTCAAAAGAAATAAGATCTCAACTCCCAAGGTAGAAATGGACTCTGTCACTGCAAGTGCTATTGGACTGGACTCTTGACTCCATCCCTAAGGCAGTTTCTTGGCTTCAGATTGCTAGGCAGTGGTGCTAAGTATTTAAGCTATCAAGTTCAATAGCCCACGCTAATGAAACCTTTTATAGATATGGATAATCAAGAGCAGACTGTATCTTGTATGTTTTTTACTTGAATTTATAATAGTTCCATCATTTAAAAGTATATAAAAAATGTTTAGAACAAATAAAAAAGAAACAAAGTCCAAGGTGATGACCACAACTTTAATATTTATGGTTACCTCACAATAATCAGGAATGCTTCCAAAACTCTGTAGATAACATGGAAAACTTTACTAGGGTAGACTTAACTGCTCTTCCCAAAGGGAAACTTTCAAGCATTGGATATATCAGAGTTTAATCAGAAGCTAAAATCTTCTACCAAAATATCCTCAGACCTTTTCTTTTATTTATTTTTTTAAATTGGTGAGTATGATTTTTAATTGACTCATAAGACAGTCTTTCTAAATATATGAATTTTTAATAACCTTTCACAGGCCATTTCCAAAAGCCCATTCCGATCCTTTACTATATGAATCTTGTTATCTGGGGAGGCGAAAGAAACAGAACTTGGCAATAGATTAGAACAGGCATGTCCAAGCTGTGGCCCAAAACAGCTTTGAATGTGGCCCAAAATAAATTCTTAAAACATATGAGATTTTATTTTGCAACGTTTTTATAGCTCATCAGCTATTGTTAGTGTATTTTATGTGTGGCCCAGGACAATTCTTCTTTCAATGTGGCCCAAGGAAAGAAGGGCGGATGGAGTGAGGGAGAGAAAGGAATCCCTTGCAATGGATCTGTAGTCTCAAAGTAGGACCAGTGCTGACAATTATACTTTCAAACTTAGCTTCTTAACCATAGAATATCACAATTGTGGGGAGGGGGAAGATGTCACAATACAATAAATATCTCCCTGTCATGTTCTACTGCATTATCACGTACTTTCTTAAATTTAAACTTCATTTACGAAAAAGTCTCACGTCAGCACAAGAACACTTATTTTGTACCCAAACAAAAAAACTGTGGGGAGAGGAAACAGCAGGACCCTTGCTGATTCAAAGCCAAAAGGCAAAATGGAAGAAATAATGAGACACAATGAAGCAGACTAACACGCAAGAGTTTTATGCAACAAAAAAAAGTTTAGAAATGTAAGCACTTAGGCTAAATATCTCACAAAACTTTCACCCATACACCAACCAGTTCCTTTAAAATTATGTTCCACCAGTCAGTCATTACAACGGCTCTCTATCCCAAAGACCTTCAAGCACTGTTATAAAGCACCTCAGCTGAGTAACCTGGAGGCAATTGACCTCCAGGACCCTGAACTTCACGACCAAGGCATCTCTGCGGCAGCAAGGCTTTTACATGAACTGGGCTTTACGGTCAGAGGAAAACACTTCCAACTGTTGCATCTCAGGAAACGAAAACAGAAAGTCAAATCTCAACAGGAGAAAAACTCTCCACCAGACACGAGTTAGACTTTTTTTAATTTTTCGTTTGATGAGGCCCCAAAATTACCCGCCGCCTGAGAGTCTCCCGTCCCGCAGAGGCAAGGCAGCGGCACCTGTCACTTCGCTCTGGGGCCCGAGCCCCACCCGCCCGACACCTGTCAAACTGGAGCCAAGACCCCTCCAGGCTGCCTTCCCAGTGCTACGGAAGACAGGCCCCTGTCACCCTCCTCCAGGCGCTAAGCGGTGTTGGGGAACAGGGAGGGACTCTCATCTAGCCAGGACCCAGTCCCCGGTGAAGACGCGCCCCCACCAGACGCTGCGGCACGGCCGCGATGCATCCTCTGTGCGCCCTTCCCGCGCGCCGGCCGCAGCGGCTCTGTTCGCTCACCTGGCCAGAGGCAGGTCGTCCGAGCCACTGTCCTGCTCGGGGTCCTCCTCAGGAACCGGCAGCGGCGGCGGCGGCGGCGGCGGCGGCGGCGGCAGCGCCGCCGGGGGGGCGGCGGCCGAGGCGGCGGCTGCTCTCCGGAGGGTTTTGGGTGGCATGACGCCCTGCCCGAGCAGGAGCCAGCGAACGGTGAGGAGAATCGGGAAGGGAGGACGCGCGCACGACGGGTCACGCCCCGTCCTGTTCAAACTCCCGTTACAAAAATAAATTGAACGTCCCCTGAGAAAAACCAGACAAGCCCTCCCCCGCCCGGCAACCTAGCGCCGCGTCCAACCGCGGGAAAACGTCACTTCCGCCCGCGGCGTCACGTCCGCGAAGCTCGCGGGCCTGCCCAAGTCAAGAGGGAACTGGGGCACCGGGTGGTGCGCTGGGTTGGGGCTCGAGATTGGGCGGTCTGGGCAGGCAGCCCGGGCCTTAGTCCAGGCGCCCACCTGGGGCCGCCGCCTGAATTTGTCTCTACCCGAAACTCCCCTTTCAGGCATGGGTGCGGGTAAAGGGGCATTACACAGTCTGGTGGGTGAGATTGGGCCTCATCTCCATCAATAGGTGATCAGCGGGTGCCGCTCAGGCCCCGCTGGGAATATCAGGCGAGTGCACCCTCGGGGGCCACTCCCCTCTCTTCCGTGGGCGGCACCCTCCTTCTCCACCACACTCCTCCCGCCCAATCCGTTAAGCAAAGTCAGCCAAAACAATAACAAACATTTATGGAACTCTATCAATCACCAGGAGATACAAATTATAGGACAAATACTGGCCTTTTAGGGATCACGTGTTAGAGAAGGGAGGGGGGATATGGGTAAAGAACAGATTATAGTGTGATAAATGTTTAATAGGAGAATGAAAACAGAAGGCACCTATCAAAATGACTAAAAGACCTCTTCAAAGGAGCAGTGGCAGTTGCACAGGATTTTGCCAGGGAGACCTAACATTTAAAGAGGGCTTACTATTGATAATGGAAAAAAATTAAATGGAACAGGCATTGCTAAGAGAGTGAGGAAGCTGTTAGGGAAGCGCTCTGCACCTCTTGTGTTTCAGTTCTCAGAGCTGCTATTAAGTTGCCAAACCTGTTGCTAAACTGAGCTCAAGGCCCAGCCATAGACATCCTGGAACAATAACTGCTACAGTGACATATATGGACTTTATTTCCTTCCTTCTATGTTTTTGCCTCCCTCTTATGCATGTTGGAACTAACCAATCCCTGTAACGTACACAACAATCCTTTATTTGCATGAAAGAATTACCTTTTTTTGGTTTTTGCCTTTGTAAACCTTGCCTTTCTTCTCTCCAGAGCGTTGAGTTGCTTCCCAAATCTGGGTCTCTCAGATTCTAATTCTTTTTAAAACCCCCTAATAAACATTTAATTTGTTTTGCAGCCTCTGATCTTTATTGGTTAACATTAGGTACCACCGATTGTGCTGACCATTTTACGTAATTATCCCACTTAATACTCAAAAACAATCCTTTAAAATGAGTAATGCGATTATTACTCCACTTTCCAGATAGGGAAACATGCTCAGAGAAATTAATTTGCCCAATATTCAAGAGCTGGATGGCCAAGGATTTAAATACAGATTTGACTCTCTATACCCATTACATTGCATTGATAAAACACCAAGAAGAGAGAAGGGGCATGTGCAAAGTCACAAATACAACAAAAAAGAGCTTGCTGGAACTACCACTCTCAAACATTGGTTTAGAAACTCTCTTCTGTTCCTTGGTATTTACTTATAATATATTATCTAGTTTGAGCACATGTTTTTCTCTCTGTAACAGATGCTATAGATTGCTCAGTCAGAGCTTCCCAACCGAAATGCTATGAATAAAATACAGTGTGCTCTGATAGGAACCCCTCAACCTTGGAACAGCTGAGCAGTGCTAAGGTAGCAAGAGCAGTCAGGCCAAGTCATGGCTGTAAACCTCTTGGATTTATCCCAGTGAATGAGTTATAATAGATTACCATTTTCTGTGCATACCATGACATATGCCAGGATGTAAAAGTGTTGCCCTACTCAACAACTCATGTATATTTGTAAACCATCTATATCTGCCTAAATTCAGAAACCTCTCTTGGTTGCCATAAGTTTGTCAGGAGGTAGGGTCCATGCCAAGACCCTGCTACAGAGAGCAAATACCATCAAAGTGGTAATCCTATTCACCTTGCCCAGGATTAGTGTAGGCAGGAGATCAGGGTGCAGTTTTGGTCTTTATAAGATCAAAGATAGTCTCTGGGAGCCTGCTAAAATGAGAAACAAGGATGACATAATTCTTCTATTCCTTAATTATTATGAGGATGTGACCTTGCAATTGCTGCTGCCATTGTGAAATAAGACAAGCTGACTTGAGGATAATGCAGAAATGTTAAAGACGGTACAGTAGAAATATAAAAAAATATAGGTCCCCAGTGACATAACTGAGCCTCTGATTTAAACCAGAAAGCATCCTAACTTACAGTATTTCTCTAACGAGCACCTTCAGGATGGAGACCAAACCACTGCAACCTTAGTACCTAGCACAGTATTGGACACACTGTAAATGCTTGTTCACTAAAAGTGAGAAGGGCAGAGAGTACAGGGGAGTTCTGGGAACTGAAGTAAACTCTTTTCATATGTAGACATGACTTGCTTTATTAAACCCAGTTTATCAACATCTGGATTTACCACAATTATGATAAATCAAAGAGGGATTTTTCAATTTATAAAAGGGTGTGTATCTTCACCATGGAATAACTTAACTGTTTCCTACTATATTTAAAATCCTTATACACAACTCAGGAGCAATTGAGTCAAAATCCTTGCATCCCCACATGACTTTCTGTTGCACTACCAAGGAAGTGTTAGAAATTCTGCAGATTATTAAAAGAAGCTTCCCCTGATCTTTCACCTCTATAGTAGTTAAAACTGCCGTTAAGACCAATAAGTATCTTTCTTATATTTGCTATCTGGAATAGAACTTTTTCACCTTGAGACTGCTTAAGTGATGTCTTCCTTTGACTTTTCTTTTTCACTTATAAGGTACCACACTATTTCCATTTCTTTACCATCTATCTTCTTTTTCTCTCTACGTCCCCAATACCTCAGCCGACTAGTGCCTGGCTCTCTTCTACTACCACCACCAGCAATCTACTGAAATCACTCTTTCAAAGACCACCAATGTCCTAATTGTCAACTCATGGCTTCTTTTTGGTCCTTGACCTACTTAGCTTTCTGTTAACACAGAAATGCAGGTAACACAGTTATCCACTTAATCTTAAAATTCCCCTAGTCTTCCAAAAATTCATCATCTCCTTGATCTCTTCCTCCCTTCTGTTATAAGCTCCTCTACTAGTGCTTCTCCCAGTCTCTTCAATGCAGGTTCTCTAGAGCAGCACTATTCAAAGTATTCCTCAGACCAATGCCATTTTATAAACTGCTTGTGTTTGGTCCACAAGGAGGTAAATACAGAAACTAAGAGTGAATGCTTAATATTTATAGCAATTTCACATTTCATCAATATATAAGCACATGATCATTGGACACCTCTCATTAAAGACTATAGCATAGTTCAGGTGTTCTTCAACTCGTGTAGTGAGTTGCAGGTAGCAGGCTGTGCCCTTGTAATGTGCAGTAGGACCATTATAAGGAAAGAAATTTTAAGATTAGTCTGTCAACTGTAACCCAAAAATGAGTGAAAATCTGTGAAAATGTAAATAAATACTTTTATAATCATTTTAATGTTTAATCAAACCTAATTCACAGCTAAAGTAGGGAAGTAAAATTTGAGTCATTTGTTTTTATTTAACCCTAAATTATAAATGACAAAACAAGTTTCACTGTCCTTTTTTGTCAAGAGAAGCCATGCCAGTGGTGGTTTAGTAATAATAGCAGTAAACCAAATAGTGACTGAAGACATGATCCCAAAGAATTAAAGACCTAAGTGTTTATACTAATTTTACTCAGAAGTATAATCCTCCAATTATTGAGTTCATAGTTATAATTTATGGTAAAGTGCTAAAACAGTGAACTGATAAACAATAAAGCCATCAAATTTCAGTGGTATTCACATATAAAATATGAAGAAACTAATTTTGAATTTGATAAAACATTTTGAATTTTTATTTTCCATGAAAATAAACTGCACACATAAGAAATTCATGGATATAGAATTCATTTCTCTCATTGAAAAATAATTTAAATGTAATTTTAACTTAATAAAAGAATTTCCAGAACTGGCTACTGATAAAGAATTGAAAGTGAATTTTTAAAATAAAGTATTGTTGGCTTCATTTGGATAAAAATTAAAAATGAATATCCTGAGCTTGTTGAAATTGCTTTAAAATCACTTCTTCTAGTCTCTTAAACATACCTTAGAGACACTGATTTCTCTACTATACGTGTTATTAAATAAATGTAGAAACAGTTTCAATGTAGGTTATTATTGCCTGCTAATAACATGGTCACCAATCCAATCTAGATTAGATAATCTAACAAGCAAAAAGCACATTCATAATCGAAAAGTGGGCAGAAGAACTAAACAGACACTTCTCCCATGAAGAAATACAAATGGCCAGCAGACATATGAAAAAATGCTCATCCTCATTAGCTATCAGGGAAATGCAAATCAAAACCACAAGAGATACCACCTCACACCTGTGAGAATGGCTATTATCAACAAGACAAGGAATAACAATGCTGGAG
>PVJL010003794.1:93685-147033 GCA_004026885.1 Lyroderma lyra
ACCACTGTGGAAGGCAGTGTGGAGGTTCCTCAGAAAATTGGGAATGGAGCTACCATTTGACCCAGCAATCCCCCTTCTGGGGATCTACCCAAAGAACTTGAAAACCTTTGTCCGCAAAGACTTATGTATCCCAATGTTCATCGCAGCGCTGTTCACAGTGGCCAAAACATGGAAACAACCAAAGTGCCCTGCGACAGATAACTGGATAAAGAAGCTGTGGTACATATACACAATGGAATATTACTCAGCTGTAAGAAAAGATGAAATATTGCCATTTGAGACAAAATGGATGGGCCTGGAGATCATCATGCTTAGTGAAATAAGCCAGACAGAAAAAACAAAGAACTGCATGATTTCACTCATATGCGGAATATAAAACTGAAAGCAAAGAAAAAAAGAAATGAACAAACAAATAACCCATGGACACAATCAATAGTTTAATGATTATTTGGAGACGAGTAAGTTAGGGAGGGGAGAAAGGGGAGGGGGTGGGAGAGGAGGGGGGGAAGCTAAATATAAGGTGATGGAAAAAGAAGTCACATTAGGTGGTGAACTTATTATACATCAAGTTGACAATGCACTGTAGAATTGTATGCCTGAGACCTGTGTGATCCTTGCTAACAGATGTCACCCCAATAAGTCTAACAATAAAAATGAATTAAAAAAAAAAGCACATTCATTTGTCATGTTAAAAACTTTAAATATTGACAAATTTAGAATACTAACTATTGTTACAACATTTAGTTTGGGAAATTGCTATTTCATTACCAACTTTTTATTTAGTTATTATTACTGTGAAATGATCAAAAATTAAAGGTGTATTAACAATCCTCTGTATTAACCACCTATATGTACACTTTCAGTGAATAAAGTGCAGTTTTGTAGTTTTTTTATCCTATGTTATTTTTTATTCTAATTATGTTTTCTGAAATGTAATTTTATGTCTGTTTAAAATACTAAAAATTATAAACCTATATGTGGTGTGCTTTTTTTTGTTTTGTTTTCACTTCATTTTTCTAGCACTTCTTAAAATTTTATTTTCCAAAAGTATCAATTCATGAAAAATCAGAAATTAAAAAGAAAGGAAATTTCCTTTTACAAATAATATGAGATAGCACTGTCTAGAAGATCTTCAACTCTCCTCTCTTCTGACTCTATTTTATTCCCATGATTTAAATCACCTCCTCTATGTGGGTGCTCTTAAATTCTTTCAGGTTTCAAGAAACAGACCTGATCAGTTTACCTGAATTATTCAGGGTTAATGATTTGTTTGGGGGGAAAAGAGAAGAAGACAACACAGAGTCCCTTATGTTACACTTAGGGTTCCCTCCTTCCTGCCACTGTGAATGTTGTTATTCTTCATCTCTTTAGCTTTTCTCTTGCCACAATCACCTTCTTTCCATGCTACCAATTTATACTCTTCAGGAGAAAGGATACGATTGATTCCCCCACTAAACTGTAATTTACATTAGCAGGACCAATTAAATAATTTGCAGGGCCCAGTACAAAATGAAAATGCAGAACCCATTGCTCAAAAATTATTGAGATTTTCGAGATGGTTACAGCAGAACATTGAAACAAGCATGAGGTCCTTCTAACTGCATGGCTCATATGCCCATAAAGTCAGCCCTGTCCATGAGAGGTAGATCTACATCTGTTCTGCTAAGGAGGATGGCTCCATGCCTAGTATGTGCCCATGGCACTGGCCAGTTGGGCTTGATACCAAGAGGTAATGAGTTTGGTATTAAACTTTTGTTTTTTCCCTGCTTCCCTGCCCACTCCCCTTTGTTTTGACTCTTTTCTCTCAAATCGCACTCAGGCTCTATATTCTAGAGAACCAGGCTAAAAGACTTGATACCAGGAATGTCCTAAAGACACTCAGGATGGGTAATTGGAGTAAGGTTACTCACTGATCCCAGGGTGATAAAGGCCCCTAGCATAGTAAATAGTAAGTGGGGCCACACAGTGATATTGTAATTATGAAGGCTTCCTACCTGTGTCCAACTGGAATACAGTACAGGTAGAAAGTGGGGCAGTAGAAAGTGTGGTGGCTATGGTGCTTGAACAGTATGGGGACAATAATTTTAAGAATTGTGGATGGGGTGGATGCTGTCAATGGAATTTTGTGTCTTGCAAAAGAAAATGATACCTCAGGACAGCCAACTGTCACTTTAAGGCACACTGAGAAAACCAGAGGGCCTCTATTGAAAGTTTTTGTTAAAAGACTATGATTTCTTATAGCCAAACTGTACTAAAAACCAGCCCCAGGATCTGATTGCAAGGGCAGCAGAGCTGAAAAGCAACTAAATGCATAGCCTTGCACAGCCTCCCATGTCTATATCTGGTCCCTGATAAGGAAAACAAACCTAAGACCTAGAATGGGACATTTGGGTGGATAAACCTGAGAATAATGAACCCTCAATTCTCCCCTGAACCTGTGGAGCATTGAAAAAAATTTAGTAACCAGGTATTAGGGGATGGGGAGTTGCAGGTTAATTTCAAGCTACCAACATAGTGTCACCAAACACAAAGTTGAGAAGAAATGTGCACAGTTGTCTCCTGCAAGCTGACACAAGCCAACTTTAACCCACAAGTGCCCTGAGCCCTCTGGTTGGCAGAAGCAGCACCTTGCCAGAGGACAATAGTCTTCTCTTGCCTATGAATCATGGAGTGACTCCTGATGCAAGAAGCTCTCCAAAAGGACTTGTGGCCAGGGTAACTGTGCACAGGAAAAGGGGAAAGACCCAGAGTCTTCAAGAACTGTTGTAATAGATACAAATTCTGAGCTGATACTGATACCATTATAATTCTCCAGTTAGAATTGGGACCATTGGGACCAAAGGCTCAACCCCAACTTGCAGTGGGCCCACTAGAGCTATAAACACATTTTGTGGAATGTATAATTAAGATAGATAATCTGGTGGCAAAATCATCACATTGGTTCCCTAGTCTATGGAGTAATAGCCATTATATAGGATTGGCCATGTAGAGATCTCTGAAGCTGTGATTATTACTATCCCAACCAGGATAGTAATTTAGAAGCAAGACAGTATCTTAGGAAAAATTGCAGGCTTATGCCACCATCAAAGATTTAAAGGGTGGAGAGTTTTTGGTTTCCATTATATTCCCATTCAATCAGTTCTCCTATCTGACCCTGCAAAAATGGGATCATGGCAGATTGACAATAAGTAGACCACGATAAATTTAACCAGGTAATAGCCCTAATAGAAGCTGCCATTCTGCATGTGGTATCTTCACTAAAGCAGATCAACATAGACTTTGACATTTGGTATACAGGTATTGTTAACTGTGCTTGTCTTGATTACCATCAGTGGAAAGGATCAAAAGAACTTTGCCTTTTGAAAGGATAGGAGTATACATTTACTTGCTAGCTTCAGGGCTATTTTAACTCGTCTGTCCTCTGTCCTCTGTCCTGGTGAGCACAAAATGGGCAAATACTCTAGATTAATGCTTCTCAAGCTATCTGTGGTGAAGGACCAGGGTTGTTGTTGTTTTCAGTCTATCTTAGAGTAATGCTTTTGGAAATTACTGACCATGACCAGTATATATAATTTGCTGTGTATACAGATTCCCACATGAGTTTGATAATAAGCAAAATTATCTATACCTTTTCAAATGAGATAAGTCTTCAGATCATGTGCTTAGATGTTACAGCAATGTCAAATTCTAAATATAAATTGATGGTTTTTGAATTTATCTTGTCATGAACCAGTTACCAAAAATTAGCCAACTAGCACCAGTCTGTAGACTGTACTTTAAATAGCACAGTCTAAATAAAGCACATGCATGCTAAAGAATGGAAGATAAACTCTAAAATAATTCAAGGGCTTTCCACATCAATAAAGTTTTTAGGATTCCAATATTCTGGGAATGGTGGGAATATCACCTTGAATGTAAAGAATAAGTTGTTGCATGTTTCACTTCTTGCCACTAAGAGATTCATCATGTACTGGAGCTTTTTAGATTTTGAAGGTAGCATATACTGTCTTTGGGGCTATACCTCCAACCCATTTACCAGGTGATTTAGAAAGTTTCCATGTGCAAGTTGGGGCCAAAATAAGAGACTTCTTTAGATTGGGTCCTGGTTGCAGCACAAGTTGCCCTACTACTTGAGCAGTATAATCCAGCAGATCCAATGGTGAGAGGCATTTGTGGTGGATAAGTGACGTACAGAGTCTCTAGCAAGCCCCAGTAGGAGATATACCCCTGAGGTTCTGGGACAAGAAATGCCTTCTGCAATAGAGAATTACCTCTATTTGAAAAATCAACTCTGTTTGTGCTACTAGGCCCAAATGGAACTGAGTGCCTGATTATGGGAGACCAGATGCCTGAGCAATAAGAGTAGCCTATCATGAGTTGATTATTAGCCACTGAGTTATGAGGTCTGACAGGCATAATATCAATCTATTTTATAACAAATATGGTACATTCAGAATCAGGTTCATGCAGAGATCAAGAAGGCATAAATATATGATGTGAACAAGAGATCCAAACTGTTATATCACCAACCTCTCTTGCACTGGTACCTCTCCTGAAATTCACACCTTACTACAGATGGAAAAGGAAAGACCTTACACCTAGTTTACATATGGGTTGGTACAAGATGTACGAGGGCTATCCAGAAAAAATCCAGCCATAAATGCTTCTATTTTTCATATTATATGGCTGGATACTTTGTGGGAAGTCCTCATATGTGCTTTCAAAAATTCATTGTTAATGCTCTAAAGTACGGTGATGATGGGAAATCCTCCCTAGGGCAGACTTGTAAACAGTGAACCTGATTGTTTACTTCTTAGGAGGAAGAAGTGGCCTGAGATATGAAAATATATGAACTTTTGGACAGAGACAAATGGCTTGACTAGTTGAAAAAAAAAGGGTTGGCATATTGGGTCTCGAAAACAGAATATGGATGAATCTATGGAAGTGAGAATAAAGCCTTTATATCATTTTGTCTCATGTTAAATCCTTCCAGAGAGCATTTGCCACAGAGGAGGTTCTCAGGTACCAGGTGAATGAAATGACTTGTCTTGTGTTAGCTAGTACAAAAATCTCATAAATAGAGACGTCATGGTAGCAAAGATGATTGTCTTGCATGAGCCCAAAAACATGGACCCCTCATCAATTCCAATATAGCTAGATTGATGGTTACCACCATTGCTTAATTCCCAACTTGCCATTTGCAGAGACCGAAACTGAGTGTTTAAAATAGAATTACTCTTTGAGAAGACCAGTGAGTCACTTGATGGCAGGCTGATTACATTGTACCCCTTATACCTTGGAGGAGGCAGTGATTCATCCTCATCAGAACTGTACCTAATCTGGTTATGAATTTCCTTTCTTGCCCTCAGTGCCTCTGCCAGCACCACTATTCAAGAATTTATAGAAGCCTATTGACATGGTTTCTCTCACAACAATGACTCAAACCAGGATGCATTTTATGACAAAAGAGGAGAAACAATGAACACATGACCATAGGCTCCTGTGGTCTTAGCATATAACTCATCTGCATTAGTTAGATCTTGTTGCATAATAAAATGCCCCAGACTTAGTGCATGATTGCACACTGCCCTCCAAGATACAGTATATGAACCTAACCAACAGCTAAATATATAGTGTTATGGCTCCCAATGACTGGAATATAAAGGGTACAAGAAATAAAGAGTGGAAGTAGGATTATCCCCTTGTAGTGAATGAATGCTGTTGGTACTTTGCTTAAATCTCCTTTACCTACTGGCACACTCATCTCCCAGTTACTGTGAGTGTTGACTGAGAATTGTCATCAGCCAAATGGAAGCTGTCTCATCTATGAGGTCTATCACCATCTCCAACCCTCTCTAACCCCTCACTGCCAACAGACCTTGGCCAGTGATTAACACAAGGGTATAAAAAGGTTGAGCCAAGAGGAAGATTATCAGTTATGGTATTGGTATTATATCTTCATCAAGCGGGTACTTTACTTTGTTTCATTAACCTTCTTGCCTTAACTCTTTTCAGAGACTGTGGCTAGACACCATCTTGAATAGGACTCTGTGACAAAATGGACTTATTCCTTCCCCCTTAGGGTAGATGAGAACATATGATCTCACAAAAATTGATACCTCTATTTTATGTATGTACTATGGGGGTGAATAAAATGGGAATACATGAATGAAAATGAATGGTGCAAGAGATAGATTTTATCAAACACTTCTTATGTACTCAAGATACTCTTGAACTTACTGGCTTTATGGCCATTAGTAGACTGACCATATATGTACCATTTTAAACAAGACAATACCATTTTATTTTATATTTCCCAACCATCCCGTTGTTTTAATATAAATGCCAGGTTTGTCCCATTTTTAATTTTTTGTAAAAAGCTGAATGTGGGTTGTTTATTTATTATAAGGCTCTATGCTAATCAATGTGTGCTGTAAAACTACTAGTATGACAAAAGAGGAAATTCCATTTACTTTATCCAGTTACGGGCAGGCTTCTTGAGCTAGCAATGATCAGACACCATCTTCTTTGTCTTCAGTGGCGGGGAATAGGAGCAACAGTCATTAAGTCCCACTCAGTGTGTGGAAGCCAGGAGGGTCTCAGTGCCCACAAACTACTGAATGAGTTCACCTGGTTGTTTGTTTCCCTCAGGTTAAGAGTGTGGGATGCAGTGACTATGAGTCTTACTGTTATTTTACCATCATTCCACCCATAGAGACTCTTTCTGCCCTACATTCATTTTGACTCAGACTTTTCACTCATATTTCAGTTCAACAGGCTGTTAGCTATCTTTTTTATTATATTATGGCACAACTCTGCAGTAGGATATTAGTATATACTGGCTTGTGATAGCATTTGGGGTGTTCGTTCCTTTTTTTTCTTTTTGGTGTATGTTTCTGATTTTTTGCAGTCTGGCCACTGTACTCCTGCATTAGAGTGTTCAGTGCAGTATGCCATACAGATATTTTTACTGTTCATGTGACACTTTGTAAGTATTTTATTGATATATGAGGGCTGTCCAGAAAAAATACAGCCATAAAATGCCTCTGTTTTTCATATTACATGGCTGGATACTTTCTGGACAGCCCTTATATGTATTATTTGTGAGTGATATTTTTGTGTGTTTTACATGCAATAAATTAGTTTATTCATTTGTGCCCATTTCCATGTTCTTTTGCAGTGAGTTTAGGTTGTTATTTAGGTCTATTATAGCCTAAAAATCCATATTAAATGTTGAGATAATGAGGGCTATGTTAGTGGTAAAACAAAATTGTGTCATGGAATGTGGTAAGTTTTATGATAAGGTATTGAAAAAACAAAATTTGCTACATAATATTACTCATTAGAGAAATATTCATAGTACAATTGTGGTGAAATACAGTCCCCCTCTATGTTCTGTCACTGAAGAATAATTATTAGCTCAGTATGTTCATGTAATAAAACTTTCATCATCTTACTTTTTTATTGATTCAGAATAATTTTACATGATCCCATTCTGTTTTTGTCTCCAGAAAATATGATCTGCCTAGCCATTAGGCACTTTTTTGTCCCAACTAACATTGTGACAACCAACCCCTGGTGGGCTATATAGCTGAGGCAATGAACTTCATAGGAGCACAACTCAATGGTAGCTTATCTTTTACTCAAACAAAATGCATGCCACCTCCTGCCCCAGAGCTATTTTGTTGACAGTGAGCAATGAGATGCTGTAGGATCTGTCAGCCCCTACAAATATACAACCCAGAAATGTGGAGGATTAAATGTCCATGAAGAAAAACTTTGATAAGGGGATCTAGCAGATAAATTCTATGTCTTCTTTCCAGAAGTTTGTTCTGAGATTAGGGTCATTTATATTGCCTCCTGAGAGATGCTCCTGTGAGACTGAGACTGAGTTGCATTTAATACTGAGTTGTGGCAAGTTCATAGAAGCAACAATGTGCATATGCATATAGGAAGAGATTTTAAAGAATAAAAAATAATGTTTCTGTTTATTTTTATACAATAAATGTAGGTTTGTATGATTATATTATATATGGTGTTTTGAAATAAGAAATATAACTATAGACATTTTAGTTTAAAAATATATACAACTACTGTTGTGAGGTTCTTATATATAAATTATATAATATTAATTTATCAGAGATGCATATTATGATCATGAAAGCAACCAACCTCCAGAAAAATGAAAGAAGATATAGCTGAAAAGGAAATGCACTCTAATTAAAAGGCAATAATTCTCAAGCCCGATAAAAAAGCAAGGCATGATGATATGCTATTTACAAGAGATTTACCTTAAAGACATTACAAAGTTAAAATGATTAACATGTATCTGTCATGCAAGTACTAATCATAAGAAAGTTAGAGTATCTATTTTAATATGAAAGAAAGTGGGCTTCAGAACAAGGGGTTCTATGAGACATAAAAAGGGCACTTTATATTAATAAATGGGTCACTTAAGAAGAGATGAGTATAGCAATTTTAAATATGCATGTATCAGAGAGATCAGCAAGATGGCGACCAGAGAAGATGGTCCTAAAACCTCTACCAGAAAATACAATTAGATGGCCAGCCAGGACACAACATGGGAAACCCTGAGTAGCACACAGACAGCTGAGAAATACATTCATGGCAAGAAAACACCTGAAGGTTAGAGAAAGTGGGGCGAGGAGCAGAGAAGGGAGGTTGCAGAGACAGATCGTGACTAGACACGATGGTGGCTAACAAAAGAAACTAAAAAGAAATCAGGGAGCAGCCTAATATAGAGAAGGGGGGAGGCCAAGTGGCGACAGAAGAGGAAGCCAGGGTGGTGGGAATGCAGGGAGATTGTGAGGGAACTAGACCTAAAAGCAGCATTTAGAGACAAAGCCTGGGAGCTGAGCTCTGAAGCTCTAAATCCCCAACCTCGGCTCATGATGCACATCCACAGCACCCTTGTGGCTCCCAGAGATCGCCGGCATGGCCCCCTTGTGCAACTCTGCTTTGGCTCATGGTGCATCTGCATAGCTTCCTTGTGGCACCCTCATGGCTCACAGTGCATGTACAGCCTTCTTATGTGACACACACACACACACACACACACACACACACACACACAGTTTGCAGCATGAACACCCGCGCCACGCGCCACATTCGGAGCTCCTGCTGCAATTGGAGCTCACATTTACAAACACTGCAGTTGCCATAGAAACCAATTGATGAAACATGGTTGGGGGGGGGGAACGCTAAAGAAGTACAAAAGCAGATTTGATAGAAATTACCCCAACCAACATGAACTGCCTCAGCCTGTATCCCATCAGCCTCCCCATTCTCCCGCAACTTCCCCAACAAACTGCAGGAAGCAGAGACCACAGACAGACCTCCACGCCCCACCTCCAAAGTCTGGTAGAGACCACAGATATAACCTAAACACCTCCTCTCTCCTCCAAAACTTGCCCTACAACACCACCTATTGTCTGCTCTGCAGCAAGACACCACAAAAAATAATAATCAGAGAAATAAAGTGGTCTCGTGGGCTATGCTGGAAAAAAGCCCTCGTGCTGAAGAAGAACACAACAGACAATGTGAGTACCTTAGGATTTAAAGCTGCTTAGAAAGAAGAAAAATCTCCAGAAACAGATCTTATACATCTAGAAAGTTATGAACTAATGGATAGAGAATATAAAATAGCCATTCTAAAGACTCTCAGAGAAATAAAAACAAACTGGCAAAATACCATATCTGAGATGAATGATCTCAGAAGGAAATCCATGAACAAAAGGAACAATTTAACAAAGAAATTCAAACAATAAGAATGAGATGAAAATTGGAGAGATAAATAATACAATGAAAAAAGTGAGAAATGAAATAACTGCCATAGAAAACAGGACCAACCAGATGGAGTAAGGAATTGGTGGTATTGAAGATCAGAACATGGAAACAGCTCAGAAAGAGGAAGAGAGGGAATATAGAACCAAAAGGATTGAAAGAACTCTACAAGAACTATCTGACTCCATGAGACAAAACAACATAAGTTTAATAAGATTAGAAGAAGGAGCAGAGCACTCTACAGAGAGCATACTCAAACAAATAGTAGATGAAAATTTCCAAACCTATGGAAAGATCTGCAACCCCAAGTTCAAGAAGAAAATAGGACCGCTAGATACCTGAACCTTAGCAGATCTTCTCCAAGACAGATGGTAATAAAGATATCCAAAATTGAAGACAAAGAGACAATTCTCAAGGCATCCAGGGAAAAAAGAACTATAATCTTTAGAGGAAAACCCATCAGGCTGGCATCAGACTTCTCAGTAGAAACTCTGTAAGCCAGGAGGGAGTGGAATACAATATTCAAAACTTTAAAAGAGAGAAACTTCCAGCCAAGAATAAATTATCCAGCAAAATTATCTTTCAAATATGAAGAAGGAATAAAGACCTTCTGAGACACACAGAAGCTGAGGGAATTTGCTAGTACAAGGCTGGCACTTTAAGAAGTACTGAAGGAGGCTCTTCAACCTGAAACAAAACATCAGGAAAAATGGAATACAGTTGGGGCAACAAGAAAGAAATAAAAATAAAACAAAAACAAATAAATAAGGAATGGCCACAGGAAATCCTCACATATTGATCATCACTTTAAATGTTAATGGACTGAACTCACTAATAAAAAGACTGGATTAAAAAATAATATCTATCCATATGCTGTCTCCAGGAGATGCACCTCAGCCATAAGGACAAACACAGACTCAGAGTGAAAGGATGGGAAACAATACTCCAAGCAAATGGTAACCAGAGAAAAGCAGGAGTTGCCATACTGGTATCTGATGAAATAAACCTCAGGTTAAAAGGTAGAAAGAGACAAAGATGGACATTGCATAGTGATAAAAGGCACAATACAACAAGAATATTTGACACTAATTAATATATACACTCCCAAGAAGCACCAAGAAGCACCAAAATATACAAAGCAACTACTAACAGATCTGAAAGGTGAAACTCACAAAAGCACAATCACTGTGGGAGACTTAAACACCCCGCTAACAACCATGGACAGATCATCCAGACAGTAAATAAATAAGGAAATATCAGCTCTAAATGACTCATTACAGCAATTGGACATAATTGATATTTATAGGACACTCCAACCAGCAAAAAGACACATGCCTTCTTTTCTAGTGCACATGGAACATTCTCAAGGATAGATCATATACTGGGACATAAAAGTAGCCTCAGTAAATTCAAGAACACTGAAATCATATCAAGTGTATTCTCAGATTACAAAGCTTTGAAATTGGAGATCAACTGTAAAAGGAAAGCAGAAAAAACACATATACATGGAGATTAAACAACATCTTATTAAAAACGACTGGATAAAAGAACAAATGAAAGAAGAGATTAAAATATGTACAAACTAATTACAATGAAAATATAACATATCAAAATGATTGGGACACAGCGAAAAGAGTAAATAAAAGGGAAATTTTTATCATTACAGGCCTATCTTAAGAAACAAGAAAAATCACAAGCAAACGTCTTAGCATCCCATCTTAATGAACTAGAAAAAGAAGAACAGAGAACATTCAAAGTCAGCAGAAGGAAAGAAATAATAAAAATGAAAGCAGAGCTAAACCAAATACAGAACAGAAGGACAATAGAAAAAGTTAATAATTACAAAGAGCTGGTTCTTTGAGAAAGTCAACGAAATTGGCAAACCTCTGCATAGACTAATCAAAGGATGAAAAGAAAGAACAGAAATATCCAAACTTAGAAATGAAAGGGGAGAAATTACCACTGATACCACAGAAACACAAAGGATTATAAGAAAATTTTATGGAAGACTTTCTGCCACTAAGTTTAACAACCTAGAAGAAATGGACAAGTTTCTAGAAACTATACCTCTCCTAGACTGAACCAGGAAGAACTGGATAATCTAAATAGACCCATCAATAGCAAAAAGATTGAAATGACTATCCATAATCTCACTAAAGTCAAAAACCCTGGACCACATGGTCTCACCAATGAGTTCTACCAAACATTCAAAGAAGAATTTACGCCTGTCCTCCTCAGACTCTTCCAAAAAATTGAAGAGGAAGCAATACTTCCTATCTCATTCTATGAGGCCAACATTACCCTAATACCAAAGCCTCGTAAAGATAACGCAAAAAAAGAAAACTATAGACTAATATCTCTGATGAACACAGATGCAAAAATCCTTTAAAAAATATTAGCAAATAGAATACAACAATACATGTAAAAGATTATACATGATGATCCAGTGGGATTCATCTCAGGAACACAAGAATGGTTCAACATACAAAAATCAATCAATGTGATACACCACATAAACAAAATCAAAGATAAAGACCATATGGTAATATCAACTGATGCAGAAAAAGCTTTTGACAAGATACAACATCCATTTATAATCAAAACACTAAATAAAATAGGTATAGAAGGAAAGTATCTCAACATAAAAAAGGCCATATATGACAGACCCTCGGCCAACATCATACTGAATGGGGAAAAGCTGTAGCCTATTCCCCTAAAATCAGGAACAAGACAGGGATGCCCCCTGTCACCACTGCTATTTATATAGTACTGGAAGTTCTAGCCACAGCAATCAGGCCAGAGAAAGCAATAAAAGTTATCCAAATTGGGAAAGAAGAGGTCGAATTGTCACTATTTGCAGATGACATAATCCTTTATGTAAAATATTCCAAAGAATCCACCAGGAAACTATTGGAAACAATAAATGAATACAGTAAAGTCACAGGATACAAAATCAACATACAAAAATCAACAGCATTCCTATATACAAACAACGAATCCTCAGAAAAAGAAATGAGGGACTCAATTCCTTTTGCTATCACAACAAAAAGAATGAAACACCTGGGAATTAACTTAACAAAGAATGTGACAGACTTATACACAGAAAACTAGAAGACACTTTTGAAAGAAATTGAAACAGACATTAAGAAATGGAAAAATATCCCCTATTCATGGATAGGAAGAATTAACATTATTAAAATGGCCATTCTGCCCAAAGTGATCTACAGATTTAATACAATATGCATCAAAATTCCACAATCATACTTTCGCGAAATAGATAAAACAATTATCAGATTTATATGGAACCATAAAAACCTCAAATTGCCAAAGTAATATTACATAAAAAGAATAAGGCTGGTGGCATTACACTCCCTGACTTCAATTTATATTACAAAGCATCAATAGCCAAAACAGCTTGGTACTGGCAGAAAACAGACATATAGACCAATGGAACAGAACTGAAAACCCAGAAATAAACCCACAAATTTATGGACAAATAATTTTCGATAAAGGAGCAAAAAACATACAATGGGGAAAAGACAGCCTCTTTTGTAGGTGGTACTGGGAAAACTGTAAAAACATATGCAAAAGAATGAACCTGAGCTGGAACTCTCTCCATATACAAAAATTAACTCAAAATGGATTAAAGATCTTCATATCAGACCTGCAACAATAAACTGTATAGAAGAAAACATTGGTACTAAACTTATAGACCTAGGACTCAAGGAAGACTTCAGGAACCTGACCTCAAAGGCAAGGGAAGTAAAAGCAAAAATAAATGAATGGGATTATATGAAACTAAAAAGCTTCTGGACAGCAAAAGAAACCATCAACAAAGCAGAGAGAAAACCAACTGAATGGTAGAAAATATTTGCAAATAATGCATCAGATAAGGGTCTAATATCTACATAAGGAAGTAATATGACTTCACAACAAAAAAACAAACAGGCCAATTAAAAAGTGGGCAGAAGAACTAAACAGACACTTCTCCCTTCAAGAAATACAAATGGCCAGCAGGCATATGAAAAAATGCTCATCCTCATTAGCTAACAGGGAAATGCAAATCAAAACCACAATGAGATACCACCTCACACCTGTTAAAATGGCTATTATCAACAAGACAAGGAATACCAAGTGCTGGAGAGGGTATGGAGAAAAAGGAACTATTGTACACTGCTGCTGGGAGTGAAAGTTGGTACAACCACTGTGGAATACAGTGTGTATATTCCTTAGAAAATTGGGGATGGAGATATCATATGACCCAGCAAGTCCTCTTCTGGGGATCTACCCCCAAAACTTTGTCCGCAAAGGCTTATGTACCCCAATGTTCATTACAGCGCTGTTCACAGTGGCCAAAACAAGGAAACAACCAAAGTGCCCTGGGACAGAATGCTGGATAAAGAAGCTATGATACATATACACAATTGAATATTACTCAGCTATAAGAAAAGATGAAATATTGCCATTTTACAAAAAAATGGATGGACCTGGAGATCATCATGCTTAGTGAAATAAGCCAGACAGAAAAAACAAAAACTATGACTTCACTCATATGCAGAATATAAAACTGAAAGCAACAAAGAAAAGAAAAACAAAATGAACAAACAAACAAATAACCCATGGACACAATCAATAGTTTAATGTTTATTTGGGGATTACTGGGGAAGGGAGGGAAGGAGGGGGAAGGGATGGGAGAAGAGGGAGTGGGAGCGAAATGTATAGTGATGGAAAGAGAAGTCACATTAGGTGGTGAACTTATTATACATCAAGTTGACAATGCACTGTAGAATTGTATGCCTGAAACCTATGTAATCCTTGCTAACAGATGTCACCCCAATAAGTCTAACAATAAAAATGAATTAAAAAAAAAAAAACAAAAAAACAAGTTTTCAATGCATTGTAGAATTGTATGCCTGAAACCTAGGTAATCCTTGCTAACAGATGTTACCCCAATAAGTCTAACAATAAAAACCAAAGTAATTTACAAATTTAATGCAATTCCTATCAGAACCCCACAATCATGGCTTCATGAAATAGATTTGTATGGAACCACAAAAGACCTCAAATTTCCAAAGCAATACTACATAAAAAGAATAAGGCTGGTGATGTCACACTCCCCAATTTCAATTTATACTTCAAAGCATCCATATCAAAACAGCTTGGTATTGGCAGAAAAACAGACACACAGGCCAATGGTAAAGAATTGAAAACACAGAAGTAAGTCCACAAATTTATGGACAAATAATTTTCAATAAAGGAGCAAAAATTATGCAATGGGGAAAGGACAGCCTCTTCATTAGATGGTGCTAGAAAAACTGGAAAAGCACATGCAAAAGAATAAATCTGAGCTGTGAACTCTCACTATATACTAAAATTAACTCAAAGTGGATTAAAGACCTCTATATAAGACCTGAAACAATAAATTTTATAGAAGAAAACATTGATAATATACTTATAGACCTAGTACTCAAGGAAGACTTCATGAACCTGACCTCAAAGACAGGAGAAGTAAAAACAAAAATAAATGAACAGGACTATATCAAACTAAAAAGCACAGCAAAAGAAACCATCAACAAAGCAAAAAGACAGCCAGTTGAATGGGAGAAAATATTTGCAAACAATGCATCTCACAAGTGTCTAATATCTAAAATATATAAGAACTAATACGACTAACAACAAAGAAGGAAACAATCCAATGAAAAAGTGGGCAGAGGACTTAAGCAGACAAAGAACATGAAGAAACACAAATGGCCAATAAACACATGAAAAAATGCTCAATCTCATTATCTGTCGAGGAAATGCAAATTAAAACCACCTCACACCTGTTAGAATGGCTGTTATCAACAAGACAAGGAATAGCAAGTGCTGGAGAGGATGTGGAGAAAAAGAAACTTCAGCACACTGCTGGTGGAAATGCAAACTGATGCAACCACTATGGAAGATGGTGTGGAGGTTCCTCGGAAAATTGGGAATGGAGTTACCATATGACCCAGCAATCCCCATTCTGGGAATCTACCCAAAAACTTGAATACCTTTGTCTGCAAAGACTTATGTATCCCAATATTCATCACAGGGCTATTCACAGTGGCCATAACATGGAAACAACCAAAGTGCCCTGAGACAGATGACTGGGTAAAGAAGCTGTGGTACATATACACAATGCAATATTACTCAGCTGTAAGAAAAGATGAAATGCTGTCATTTATAACAAAATGGATGGATGTAGAGATCATCATGCTAAGCCAGACAAAAAAAATGAAAAACTACATGACTTCACTCATGTGTGTAATGTAAAACTGAAAGCAACAAAGAAAAAACAAACAAAAAAACCCATGGAATATCAATAGTTTAATGGTTATTCAGGGGCAAGTTGGAGGGGATGGGAGAAGAGGGACAGGGTGGCAGAGGAGGGAGAGGGAGCTAAATATATGGATATATGGTGATGGAAAGAGAACTCACGCTGTGTGGTGAAAATATAATTGAAATAATGGAACACATAAATAATGCACTGTAGAATTGTACAACTAGAACCTATGTAATTCTGGATAACCAATGTCACCCCAATAAGTCTAACAATAAAAATATTTTTTAAATAAATAAAATAAAATATGCATGTATCAGATAAGATAATTTCAAAATTCATGGTGCAAGAATTGACAGAACTAAAGGGAGAGTAAGATACATCCCCAATTCTAATAAGAAATTACAGCATGCTTTTTGTAGGAATTGATAGGAAAAGCACATAAAAATAATTGAGCATTTTCCAGATTTTTTATTTTTATTTTTTTTGCTTTTTGGTATGTGGGTAGCTCCCTGACTGGGAATCGAACCCAGGCCGCAGTGCTGACAGTGCCAGCGCCGAAGCCTTAAGCCACTACACCATCAGGGAACTCCCATTTTCCAGATTTTTTTAATTGATCTCCTATTTCAATAAAATATAGTCTGTTTTATTTCAATCATTTAAAATTTACTCAAAAATTTTAATGGCCCAGCCTGTGGTCTATCTTGATGAATATTCCATGTCCCTTGGAAAAGTTGTATATTCTGCAGTTGTTGTCTATAGTATTATATAAATATCAATTAGGTTAATTTTTTAAATATAGTATGAGGTAGGGGTTGCAGCTCACTTTTTTTCATATAAATATACAATTGTTTCTATACTGTTTGCAAAAAAGACATTTGATTTTATTAATGTGGGCTATTACTGGATTTTATTTTGTTCTGTTTACCTATTGTCTATCCTTACACGAATACAGCACTGTAATTCTTAAAATTAAGTAGTGTTAGCCATTCAACTGGTTCTGCTTTTTCAAGATTGGTTTTTGTATTCTTGGTCTTTTGGATTTTTATATACTTTTGGATTTTTATTACATTTGGTAATTTCTATGAAAAAGCCTGCTGGAATTTTATTGAAATATAGCATATTTCTCAATTTATTTAGCCTTTCCAAATGTACTTTGAGTGATGTTTTATATTTCAGTGTAGAGATCTTGTATATCACTTGTCAAATATATTCCTAAGTATTTGAATTTTTTATGTAAATTGCATTTAGTTTATTTTCCATTTGGTTGTTGGTAGTACAGCTGATCATTGAATAAAGCAGGGTTTAGGAGTGTGACCACCTACGCAGTCAAAAGTCCATGTGTAACTTTTGACTTCCCCAAAACTAAGCTACTAATAGCCTATTGTTGACCAGAAGCTTTACCAATAGCATAAACATTGTTAACACATATTTTGTATGTTGTATGTATGATACAAGGTATGACAATTATTTTCGTGAACTTGCCATCATGAAATTACATTAGCAGCACTGTACAAACAACTCAGTGAGGTTTCATAACCTTGGTACATCTGTGTCTCATAGCTGTTTTCGTGTCAATGTGTGGCAGTGTCTTGCTGAGTGGTGTTCATGTTTGTTGCATATGTTTGCATGCTGTTGCAAGAATGTTGGAGCTTGAATTAGAGCAGTGACCAAACATTAAATTTCTTGTTAAACTTGGCAAGAGTGGAAGTGAAATCAGGAACATATTAATCCAAGTTCATGGTGATAATGCCATAAAGAAAACAGCAGTGTACAAATGAATTAAACATTTTTCTGAGGAGAATGAAAGGGTCATTGATGAAGAGAGATCAGGGCAGCAAGTAATGAGCAGAACAGATGAAAACATTGCAAAAATTTGTTGAAATTTGCATCAGAATTGTCAGCTGACAGTGAGAAGCATAGCAGACCAAGTAAACATCAGTAGAGAAACAGGGAAATCTTAATTGAAAATCTTGACATGAGAAAGATGTGTGCAAAAAAAATGGTCCCAAAGGAGCTCACTGATGAACAAAAGCAAAGGAGAGTCGAAGTTTGCCAAGACCTTTTGGAGAGGCAAGGCAATGTTTTGGGCCTTGTTATAACTGGTGATGAAACATGGGTGTACCAATACAACTCTGAAACAAAGTGTCAAAGTGTTCAATAGAAGTCAGCCAATTCTTCATGACCAAAAAGTTTTGTCAGTCCAAATCAAGAGTTGAAATGATGATGCTAACCATTTTTGATACCAGAGGGATTGTTCATTATAAATTTGTACTGACTGGACAGTTGAACAAGTTTAATATTTGGAATTGCCGAAAAGGGTGCATGAAAAAGTTAGACAAAAATCGATTTGAACTTTTCGCAAACAACTCATGGCTCTTGCATCATGACAATGCACTACCTCATTCAGCACTGTATGTGAGGGAGTTTTTAGCCAGTACACAAATAACTGTATTGGAACACCCTCCATGGTCACCTGATCTGGCCCCCAGTGACTTTTTTCTTTATTCAAAGATAAAAGAAATATTGAAAGGAAGACATGTTGATGACATTCAGGACATCAAAGGTCATATGACGACATCTCTGATGGCCATTCGGAAAAAAAGTTCCAAAATCGCTTTGAAGTGTGGACTAGGCACTGGCATCATTGCATAGCTTCCCAAGGGGAGTACTTTGAAGGTGACCATAGTGATATTTAGCAATGATGTATGTAGCACTTTTCTAAAATGAGTTTGTGGACTTAATTGTCAGACCTCACATACCTAGGAGTGGAACTGTTAAAACTTTTTGAGGAATTGCCAAACAGTTTTGTAGGTGGCTGTACTATTTTACATTTCCACCAGTGATGTATGAGAGTTCCAGTTTCTCCACATCCTTGTCAACACTTATCATTGACCTTTTTTTTTTAATTTTAGCTATCTTGGTATTTGTGAAATGGTATCTTGTTGTGGTTTTAAATTATATTTCTCTAAGAACTAATGATGTTGAGAACCTTGTCATGAGCTTATTATCCATTTGCATATCTTCTTTGGAGAAATGTCTATGCAAATGTTTTGCTCATGTTAAGCCTGGGTTGTCTGTTTATTATTGAATTGTAAGTATTCTTACTATTGTTCTAGATACAAGTCACTTACCAGATATATAATTTCCAAATAATATTACCCATTCTGTGAATTGTCTTTCTACTTCCTTGATTATGTCTCTTAAAGCACAAAAGTTTAATCTTAATCAAGCTCAATTATCTATTGTTTCCCAGAACAGGCAAAACTGATCTATGGTGAAAGAAATTGAACCAGTGATTGCCTCTGGGGATTGAGGACAGGCATTGACTTGAAAAGGGCATGAGATAACTTGATGGATATGTTCTCTGTCTTGAGGTGTAGATTATGTAAGTGTATGCATTTGTCAAAACACTTTGAACTTTACACATAAGACCTGTGTATATTGCTGTATTTAAGTTATACTTTAATTAAAAAAATAAAAAACAAAGGACAAGAAAAAAATGCATATTAGGTATAGAATAATAGCATATGTCTCAAGCCAAATTACCCCAAGATGCTTGCAAACATAAAGAGAAAAACATAGAACAACTAATATGTGGAGTCTGTAAGAACATGAAGTTCCAGAGGAAAAGGCACCTTCTGCTTGGTTCTGCTCTCTCAAGTTGATCTTTGTGCCTGGGATTTTATTGACTCAATCCACCCAAAAAATGTCATACCACTCAATGAATGCTGTGACCTCTATATTTTATACTTGATAAGTAGTCATAATGTGATCTATACACAAAAGGCTGCTAAAATAACTTCATCATCCTTATCATGCAGTTACTTCAAACAGGATTTGATTTTCACCAATTGTCAGAGGTAATGCTTAATTCAAAATATTTGTTGTGGTGCTCTGCCAAGCAATATACAGAGGTTAAATTATCAAAAGACCTATGAGCTCAAAACTGTCAAGAACATCAAAAACAAGAAAAGTCTGAAAAACCATCACAGTCAAAGAAGTCTAAGTAGAAATAATGACTAAATGTAATTTCATATCCTGGATGAGATCTTGGAAAAGAAAAAGGACATTAGGTTAAATAAAAACTAAGGAAAGCTGAGTAAAGTATGGACTTTATTAATGATAATTTATTCACATTGGTTTGTTCATAAATGCACTATATTAATGTAAGTTGTTAATAATAGAGGAAATTTGTGCAGGGGATGAGAGGGTATATGGGAAGTCTGTACTATTTTTCAGTTTTTCCGTGAACACGAACTGCTTTAAATATAAAATCTGTTTTTAAAAAAAGACCTATGAGAGCAAGTCATTTATGTCATGGTAGGATCTGGGAAACAAGCACTGTAAGACACTTATCACACATAAAGACTAAGAGAGCGCAGATTTAAAACATAGGGTGGGAAGAAAAGAGGCAACACCCCAAGAACAGAACAGCTGGCTTTAAATGTCTGTTACTTACTATCTCTACAAAGCCCCTGCCTCCAATAGTTTCTTCAAATGTAATCAGTGTCAACCAACCTCTCCTCTGGCAGTTGCTATTATTTCTGTTTTCACCAACCCTGCCAGTCTGGATTGTGGGACATCTGCAGTTCCCCCAAAGAAATCACTGGCATAAAAATATTAATGAGAAATGTAGTTTTTGGTGATTTTGTAGGGAAAACTGAGAAGGCATTGATGTTGAACACAGCCAACAGCTTTTATACCCCCTTTAAATGACATGTTTTATAAGGATATTATTTGGATAATTGGAAAATATGAATTCATACTGAATTTGTCCATTTGTATTATATCGAGTTTAATTTCCTGAGTGGTATTATTGTATTGTGGTCATACAGGAGAATGGCCTTGTTCTTAGGAGACAGATGCTGAAGTATTTAGTGAAGTTTCATGATGTCTAAAAACAACTTTCAAATGATTCAGAAAATAATATACATATACACATTTCTCTCTATATGTAGTTTTTAATCTGCTAATCTATTAATATATATGCAATGTGAATATACATCTGTTTATAAAAATATACTCTGTCTCTATATACATGTATATGTATATGTATATGTGTATGTAAGGGGTATACCAGTATTTATTGTACTGTTCTGACAACTTTTCTAAAGGTTTGATATTTTTCAAAATAAAACATTTGTAGGAATCCCTCTTAATATATATCTTCAAAATCCACACTGTTTTTTTTCCACTACCAGGGGTCTCTCTTTAATATTCCTTCTCCAATACTGCTCCACCGTTGATGGCTTTGGAATTTTTCACAAGATTACTTTCTGTTTCCACTTCAAATATGGTTCTTCTCTATTTGTACAAAGCATTTGCCTCTGCTTGGCTTCTACCCCCACAATTCTAAACCTATCAAAAATTGCAATGAAATCTCAGGGACTATAGTTGAGAAGGCCCACCCTCCTGAGAATACAGTCTAGTGACCATCATGTGCAACTGAGCATGTGTTTTTAGATATCATCCCTACCTCAGGTAGTTATTTGGTAATATTCCTACCCAACAGTACTTCACAGAATTCTGGGGAATAGGATTTTTTCTTCATCTCATTTCACAACCAGAGGACTCCAACACAGCACTAAATTAGAAAGACACCTGCTATTTCTAACCTTACTGCATGTCATCTGAAAGTGGGTTTGAAGCCGCTTCATAATTCCCAGCTTTCAAAGAGTACTTACAAAGAATTGTGTGTGAAGGTGCTGAACTTCTAGAGATGTCACAAAAGAAGAATCAGTAGTTAAACTAATAGCCAGGGTTTTTCATGGCAATGACTGTAACAGAAAAGGATTCTAGTAGTTGCAAGATTAATTATTGGTTCTGAAATTCCCAATTACTGTTGATTTCTTATACTGAGGGCATGAGAGTGACTGTCCTGTTGTGGAACTATAAGTACAGGGCAATGTACTTTATACTAATTGTAAGTAAATCTGTAAGGTAAATGAACAAAAGACTCTGATAGCTAAGCATAAGTAAACAGAGCTTTATGTTGCAATTACTAGACTTCAAGTCAGGTTATCTGGGTTTGCATCTGATGTCTATATAACACCTTTCCTTTTTTTTTTCTCTTCTCCTAGATCACTTTTTCCAGTAAGACTGAAATCCTTGTGTTGTATTGTCTGTATAAAGATCCCAGAATGGCACCCTTCACTCCTATGTGTCTTCACCTCTGTTCTCTCTTTATCCATTGTCTTCTCCACCACATGGTACAGTTTTGTTTGTTTGTTTGTTTGTTTGTTCCATGTATATTGACTCGATTCTCACAATAATTCAATAGGATGTATTTTATTAAATTCACAGTTGAAGAAACTGAGGTTCAATGAGTTTAAGAGATTATCCAAGTTCACACATTTATTAAATAGCAAAGCCAGAAATTCAACTTTGATTTCGATTTTTGAGCCTAGTTTTTCCACACCTCAGATAAAATTCTACTGTCAGTGGTCTATCAGTGAAATTATTCTTTGTGACTGTGCTGGAAATATGGGAAATCCCCATATCTGAATTCAGCATGAATATCATAATGAAAACAAAAGGGATATTGAATATTCATCTATTTTCTTTTCTTTTCCTCTTGACTTTCTTTTCCTTCTCTTCCCATTAAAAAGAGGGTCTTTCCACAAACCCTCCCAACTTCCTATTTCTTCCCTCTAAAATATTCTCTATTTTCCCACCCCTTCATTAGGGACCCACATCCCACTCAGACCTGCTTCTCAACAGCAAAAGTTAGGGGTGCTATTAATAAAAGAAATACTTTGTTCACATAATCATATATGAGTGAGGGATATTAGCATTTTTAAAGAGAGGTTTGTATAATGGTTTCACTTTCAGCTCACACACAGCTGTGTAAAAAACAGCAACTTTATTTTCCTTGTATTTTTTATTTAAAGCCCCTACTCTCTAAATGGTAAAATTTTAATTTAGTCAATACACACCCAAGGGATATAATTTCCAGGGTGCTTGTGAAGTGTCAAGGCATTAGAAGAAGGGGCATCTGGTCCCTGACTGTCTCTATCACCTTGGCTACCATTTAGCCATCCATCCTGTTTTATATTTGCTTACTGGATGTGCAGGTAATTGCTGCATCTTCCCCATGGTCCCATTTAAAAGCCCCTGCAAGTTTGACAAGTATTCTTTCAAATTTCATACAGACTCTAGGGTACACAAAAATTCATTCCACTGCCAGACTGAGTCACAAAAACTGTGATATGCTACCTAAGATCCCATCAACTCTTGTGGCACTCTCAGGACACAAAACCATCCATCTGCTTCTGGTCCACATTGTGGCACCCAGGACTCTGTAGGTTGTCCCAGACTCATGCCTGCCACACAGACCTTTAGTCTGTCAGATTTGGGGTTTCTTTGGACCTCTATCTAAGAACACATCTAGATTGCCTCTCCTTTCTGTTCCCACAAACTTACCTGGTGTCTGTCATTTCACTCCTCCTCAATGAGATAATACCAATCACCCCTTCAGTGACCCATTTTTCTACGTGATTGCTTATGCTCTGAGTCCTTCTCACAGGGTTTATGATGGATGTTTCAATGAGATAACATAAAAAGTCTTAGTCACTTTTTTTATAAGTTAAAGTTGGCAATCATAGAATACTTAACATACAAGAACATTTTAATCCAAAACAGTTGGTGAAAATTTTCCATTAAAAATATTTTTCTGAATTTGTTATCTTTCTGGTTATGAATGGTAAGTTTTATTTTTGTAGTTAATGTGACTTTTATTTCAAGTAGCTGGAATACAGTTTTACCTTATTGTCTACAACCTTCATTTTCCTTTGTCATAGAGTCTGAAATACATTTACAAATTGTACAATTTTGTAATAACTTCTTCCATATTAGTCCATTTTTTTTCCTTTTCAATGTAATTAACCTTTCTGAAAATAATTGGGAAAAATTTGTTAAATACTTTTTATGCAAAGATATGGGGATAATATAAAGTAGGAGACCCATAAGCTCTCTCTTCAAGCAGTTTACAATCTTTTTAGAAAACAAAATCTAGACATAAATGAAATGTTAAATGGTGAGATAAAGGTGTAAGTTAAAAATGTGTGGTTAGAAAATTATTCCAAGTGGTCCGAGGTTTTTATTATGATCTCCAGGAAACTAGACTTTTGAGAAATTTATGAATCTTCAAGAAGGATTGTTATTTTTCTATTGTTATTTTTAACAGAATAAGGCCATAAAGGAAACTTGATGTCAAACTTTCACTCCAGTAGGTTTTATTGCTGGTTAAGTTGGGGAGTTGCTGCCACTGATGTGGATGAGACCTGTGAATACTTCTGAAATTAGTCACATAGTAAAATTTGTGCCAACTTCTGGTTGGTTCCAGAAGATGGTTATAGAATGTTGGTGAATGAAACTATGGATTATTTACCAGTCCTGGTGAGTCACTGACTTCCTGCAAAACCAATGTAAAGGGATCCATCAGAAGCTCTAGTTACACTCATAGAAAGCTAGCATTCTTCCTCTCACTCCAAGAGAAGATTGATTGTACATATGATTTTGGTCACAGCTCTAAGATACAGGGCCACATGTTAACTATATAAAAGAACCTGGAAGTTTCAAACTACTCAAGACTATATAGGGCTTGGCTATTGGGAGTTCAGCCAGGAAGCCTGTGTCAGAACTATGGGGCCTGTGGATAAGCCTTTTCTTTGTGCTAACATAGAACTCCTCCCACATACAGGGTAGCTAGATACGTAATTAGATTCTCTATAATTTTACCCAGGAAAAACCTAGGAATTGGCAAATAGCTTAAGTTCTGGCAAGAAACATGAGTTGGCAGCATGAAAGGTGGGTATCAGCCAGAAGGGGCAATTTCAATCTGTTGTCTAGGAAGCAAAAGAGACAGTTACTATAGAACTCTTTGAGCAAAGAGCAATAATTAACACAAAAAGATTTCATTTCTTCATAGCCCACCTGCTAGGTTCAATCAAATTAAGCACTTTAACACTAGGCATGTTGAAAAATAAGAGGTCTATTTAATAGGTATTTAGATAAAACCCAAAATCTAGAAAAGTTTTTTGGGGGCAATCATAAAAGTGTTCCAAAATAATTGTGACAATGGTTGCATAACTCTGTGAATATGCTAAAAACTATTGAGTTTTATACTTGAAATGTGTGAAATGTATGAAATATGAATTATATCTAAATGAAATTGTTACTTAAAAATTAGGCAAATATAGTAATTTAACAGTACATTCCTAGTGAGATGTACTTTAAGGACAAGGGAACTAAGAAAATATTTTCTAAACTGTTTTCCATAGCCATGTTGATGGTAATGTTGCTATTGTAATGTTGAGACTTATGTGTACATTATGAGAATAAAATAAAGTATGAAAGGAAGGACTACAGATGTATGATCAATTAAGTAAGTTCCTGTATTGGCAGTATCACAATGCATTAATAATATTTTATTGATATACATATATATGATCAATCCACTGAAAAGACCTGGAAATAATGGCTCACACAGTAGCAATGAGAACCACATTGTCATCTCTAACTAGCACTTCTCAGTAAAAGGATAGATCTCCTCAGAAATTGCCCAGTTCCTGATCTGGAGAAGAAAATCTTAAAAACAAGTCTGAAGTAGTTTGTCATTCCAGAAAGCAAGACTGGTATCAAAGATGAATATGATGATTTCAAAATAAGTCAAGTCAAATTGAGGAGGCTCCACTGAAAAAGATAGAACAACTCAAGCACAAATAAGATAATAACTAAAATGAATTCAATACATTAAACATTTTTTCATAATGAATTCATGTGTTTAAAATAAAACTAAAAAATAAAATGCACTTGTCACTAATGGAGAATACTAAGGGAAAAACTCATTTTGAAAATTGTTACATTAAAGGAAATGATATATTTATCCTTTTTCTTATATAAACTAAATTAAGGTAATTAATTCATTGATGAAAAGTTTCTCTATACAGAACTTTTCCAATAAATTAATGAAGAGGAAATGAGAGAATTAAAATATCACTTTTTTTGTAAATCTTATGAATAAATAGATCCATCCAGGTAATTTTGTTGAGTGATGGTTAACACCAAAACAACAACACACAAAACAGCACACACAAAAAAGTCCAGATATTATATGCTTTCCGATGTGCCTATGTAACCTATGATATATTCTTACTAGAAAAATTGAGTCAGTGTCTAACCATGCTTTTAGAGCCAGTTACTGGTTTATAGGAAATACAAGGAAGAGAAACGAGAACCTGATAAATGAAACCAAAAGTCTGTGTCAACAAAACCTAGCCTGAAGGACAAACAACCCAGTTTTTTAAGAAACAAACAAACAAACAAACAAAACACAGGAAAAAAATTAGAAGTGGGAAGACAGAAAGAGAAGAGAGGGAGAGACCTAGAGATTAAAAAAGATTTAAGACTCTTACTTTACACCACATACAAAAATTAAGTAAAAATGAATAAAAGACCCAAGCATAGGATCTAAAAGTATAAAATTCTAAAAAAAAAAATATAGGAGAAAAGCTTCATGAAATTGGATTTGGCAATGATTCTTGGCTAAGACACCAAAATCACAGGGAACAGAAGTTAAAATAGATGGAGTTAATTGTAATCATTCCTAATAATAAATTTGAAGAAATAAACATCTGAAATATAAAAAAATAAAAATAGATAAATTGGACTACACCAAAATTTAAAACTCCTGTATAACAAAAGATAATTAACAGAGTGAAAAGGTAACCCATGGAATGGGAGAAAATATTTGCCCAGCACATATCTGATAAGGCATTAATATTCAAAATATATAAAGAAGGCCTACAAATTAACAGCAAAAAAACAAATGACCTGTTTTTGGAAAAGGGAGGCAAAATGAAGACATACAAGTGACCAACAGATATATGAAAAAATGCTCAACTTCATTAGCTATTAGGGAAATGCAAATCAAAACCACAATGAGATATTACCTCACACCTGTTAAAGTGGCTATTCTCAATAAGACGAGGAATAACAAGTGCTGGAGAGGCTGTGGAGAAAAAGGAGCCCTTGTACACTGCTGATAGGAATGCAAATTGGTACAACCGCTATGGAGGACAGTGTGGAGGTTTCTCAGAAAGTTGGGAATGGAGTTACCATGCGACCCAGCAACCCCCCGTTTTGGGTCTCTACCCAAAATATTTGAAAACCTTAGTCCACAAAGACTTATGTACCCCAGTGTTCATCACAAAGCTGTTCATGGAAATAACCAAAGTGCCCTTTGATAGATGAGTGGATAAAGAAGCTGTGGTACATATACACAATGGAATATTAGTTAGCTATAAGAAAAGATGAAATACTTCCATTTGCAACAATATGGATGGACCTTGAGATTATCATGCTAAGTGAAACAAGCCAGACAGAAAAAAAAACCAAAACAAAACCAAGAACTATATGACTTCATTCATATATAGAATGTAAAACTGAGAGAAACAAAGAAATGAAAACTCATGGACACAGTCAATAGTTTAGTGGTTACCTGAGAGGAAGGGGGAAGAGGAATGGGAGAGGAGGGTGGAAGAGACAAATATGGTGACAAAAAGAGAACTGACTCTGGGTAGTGAGCACACAATGTGACACATAGATGATGTACTGTAGAATTGTACATCTGGAACTTATATAATTTTTACTAACCCAATAAATTTAATAACAAAAAAGGGAAGCAAAGAATTTCTCCAAAGAAATTATACCAATGGTAAATAAACACATGAAAAAATGCTCATTATTAGTCATTAGGGAAATGGAAATCAAAACCACAATGAGATAGCACCTCATACCCATTACACTGGCTACTATTAAAAACCAAAATCAAAAAATATAAAAACCAGAAAGTAAATGTTGGCAAAGATATGGAGAAATTAGAACACTTACGCAATGTTGGTGAGAATATAAAATGGTACAGCCCCTAAGGAAAATGGTACAGTGGTTCCTAAAAAAGAAAAAAAAAGGAATTACCATATGATTCAGTAATTCTATTTCTGAGTATGTATCCAAAAGAATTAAAATCAGGTTCTCAAAAAGTTATTTGTACACTCACGTTCATAGAAGTATTATTCACACTAGCCAAGAGATAGAAGCAACTGAGGTGTTCATCAGCAGATGAACAAAATGTAATATATACTATACATACAATAGAATATTATTTGGCCTTAGAAAAGAAATGGAATTATAATACATACAACAACGTCGATGAACTTTGAGAACATTATGAGTGCAATGTGCAGTGACAAAAAGATAAAGACAGTCTGACTGCACTTACATGCAGTACCTAGAGTAGTCAAATTCATAGAGACAGAAAGTAGAATAGTGGTTGCCAAGGATCTAGAGAACGAGGTGATGGGAGTTATTTAATAGATACAGAGTTTCAGTTTTGCAAGATGAAAGAGTTCTGAATATAGATGGTGATGATGGTTGTATAACAATGTAAATGTACTTAACACTACTGAACTGTACACTTAAAACTTCAGTTAAGATGGTAAATTTTGTCATGTATATTTTACCACAATCAAAATTTTTCATTTAAAAAATAATTTAAGATACAACCATTTGCAATGTATGGATCTTACCTGAATACTAATTCAAGCATACAAACTTAAAAATAAAAGAACACAAAAAATTTTTGAGACAGTTCAGGAAATTTCAGTTGTAATTATGTTTAATGAATTAAGTTATTGACCATTTTTTCAGGTGTGATATGATATTGTGGTTGTCTTTTAAAAAAAATTTCTATCTTTTACAGGTAAATACTAAAATATTTATAAATAAAATAATTTGATGTTTGGAATTTGTTTTTATATAGTCAGAGTGGGGAAATAGAGGAAGGCAAATTAGATTGGCTGATAATTACTGAAGTTAGCTGATAGATACAACACAGTTTCTTTTCCCCCATTATGTACTTCAAAAAATACCTCTTGGATGTCAAGGTGGGTGGTATATGATATTATTCTTTACTACTGGATATGCATTTGGGAAGGATACTACATTTATTCCAGTTTTTTTCACAGCCCACAATGAAATGCTTGTTTTCAACCCCACCCAGCAAGTACTATGGAACCAAACAGTTCTCTGCATTCCAATTGCTTAGAAGCCAGAATAAATAACCAAAGACCACATGGCACCATCAGAACTCCTACACAGCAGTCCAAAAATATCATTAGAAAATGGATAACTATGCACATATCTGTCTGCTGAAGGATATCCTGTAAGCCACAAAATGTGAAAAACCTGTGGACTGGTTATTGCCCTGAAAATAGGACAGCACTGGAGACACTGAGACTGATTCGTAGGTTAAATTTATCCATGAAAGAAACAGAGAGGTAAATGTCTATACAAAATGATAGGAAACTAGATACTAAACACTTCATCCTGCTGCTTCAAACCATTGTCCCAAGAGTTAGTTACTGAATGAACAACTAGCTGTTTCTTATCATTTATTTCTAACTTATATATTTGCATTTTAAGGCATAAATGATGAGAGATTTTGCTTAAATTTCCCCTAATGTGTTTTACATTATTTGTACTTTTCTATATTCAAATATTTTAATTTTATTTTTAAAAATGTGATTAGTAATATTACAAACAAGTTTATTATGCTTCTACCTTTATTTTTAGAATTAAAATATTGAGTGGCTCTAAAATGCACATTTATTTAAACTTTTCCTGCACAGGATTAAAGAAACTCTAAAAAACATAATTATAGGCTTATTTAAAATGTGTTTTTCTCCTTGTCTGAAGTCCCTCTGTACCTTTGCCTTAAGCTTTCACAATAGTAGGAAACCATTCTTGGCACATGCTTCTGAATCTACTAAAACCAGTACCTACCCTAAGTGTAATGAAAAGATTGTTTAAACATTTCCTTCTGTTCTTAGAGGGAACGTTTTTCAAAATGAGTTAAACTCATACAACAGTGATATATAAAACTGAAGTTGAAAGATGTTGAATTCAAGTCATGTCTTGATATCAAGGTAATTGAGTAACCTGAGGAAAGTCACTGAACTCCCTGTGGCTTTGGACTCTTCATTATATATTGAGAATGTTCCAGGAGATAATCTTTAAGGTATCTTCTAATTCTAAAATTCTGTGCTTCTTGGAATTAATTCATATAATCAAGAATTGATATGATTCTACAGTGCATCATCTATGTGTTGCATTTTTGTACACCTGGAACTTATGTAATTTTTGCTAATAAATATCACCCCAATATATTTAACAATAAAAGAAGAATTAATATGACAAAAGATTTATAGATAATCCAAAATCCAATCTCCTCCATCACAGAATTTTGTCTCCTTTCAGTTAAAGACTCTAATAGTCAGTACCACAAGAAAAGATAAAGAGTGAAGATGAAGTAAAGCATAAAAAACAGGCAACATTTTTTAATCTCTGAAAAATGGAGAACTTTCTGCATTTTCTTCTCATTTGCCTAAATGAATTTGCCTTGCTAAATATCAAATAAAACCTCTCAAGCATTTTAAGCAACTAAGTTTTTTTTTATGCCTATCAAGTATATTCTTGACTGACTAGATAGAATGATCATGTTTGATATCAGTACCACAAAATTCAGGTTGGAAATAAATATTAGGACTTTGGATTTGAAAACAGAAGACTTCAAGACTCTTTGAACTCTAAATTAAAGACTCCAAGAGTTGAGAGTTTCAATTTCCTCTTTTATTAGTAAATGCAACTATAATACCTCTCTGACAAGGTCATAGTAAAGATCAGTAAAAATTAGTGTATTATAAAAGAAGTATACTATGTAGCTGTAAACTGTATTTTCTTTCTCCTTCCCTTCCCTCCTTCTTTCCAGTACCACACACTCACACAGGCACCCCAAAATATTTGTTAACCAAAGAACTTATTTTAATGATATTAAAAAGACAGCATAATGCTAATAATGGAGAGAAAGGAAAAACTTTCAAGATTAATCAACCAAAATAAGAAAACCTAGAAGTGGGCAACAAAATGGCAGCATGAGAGGGACCTTTAAAAAACTCGGCTGAAGATTACAACTAATAAAACACCTATACCTCAACCAAAGACCCTCTACACAATGGACAATCACAGCTAAGAAACCCACTTGTGGCCTTAAGGTACCTGCAGGCAGGCAGAGAGTTAAACAAAAGAGAAATAAAAAGGGAAGAGTAGGGATGTGGCCACACTTAGTTCCCCACTTGGAACGCTGCTGCTGGGGGAGGAAGGAAAAGAAGGCAGTGTGACTTCACTCCAGTTCCCAGATGAGCGGGAATGACTGGGTGGTGAGGAGCCACAGCATGATCACTCTGGCCAGGAAGGAGAAGAAGAGAGAGGCCCATGTCCACATTTCTCAGCCCCAAACCATCATGATCTGAAAGACCAGAATATAGGACTGACCCCAAGGCACAGGGCAGAATCTGCATGTGGGGCAAACTGAGAACAGAAAGGAGTACAAACACCCTGCTGTACCCCTGGGGTCACAGGAAGAAAACAAAGCTGTGAATGCCCCTTCCCCACAGACCTCTGCCTATCCAGTATCAGCAGTGAATACCAAAGAAATTGCAGCATTGAGAATCCAGAGAGGCTGCAAAAATGAGAAACCAGAGAAAGGCAACTCAAAATAAAGAGATGGGGACAGATGAGCTACCAGAAACAGAGTTCAAAGCAATGATTATAAAAATGCTTAAGGAACTGAATGATAATTTCAACAGAGAGATAGCAAACATTAAAGGATATTTACAAACCATTATAAAAGACCAGAGAGAGATAATGAATACCTTAATTGAAATGAAGAATGAAATAAAAGCCACTAAACTAGATAAAATAGAAGCACAAAGCAGTGATTTGCAGGAAAAACCAGCAGAAAACACCCAGTCAGAACAGTTAGGAAATAGTTTTGTTGTTTTTTTTAACGAGGGAGAATAGATTGAGATTCCTCTGAGACTATATCAAATGTAAAAATATGGGAATAATAGGTGTGCTAGAAGGGACAGAGGAAAAGCAAGGGATCAAGAAATTATTTGAAGAAACAATGACTGAAAATTTTCCTAACTTGGTGAAGAAAATTGACATACAAGTCCAGGATGCACAGAGATGCACCAGAAACTTTGTAGGCCAGAAGGGATTGGCAGAAAATATTCAATGTGATGAAAACCAAGGATCTACAACCAAGAATAATGTGTCCAGCAAGGCTAGCATTCAAAATTGAAGGACAGATAAGGAGCTTCTCAGATAAGAAAAAGCAAAAGAAATACATCACCACTAAATCAGTACTACAAAAAATATTAGAGGGACTTCTTTAAAATGGGAGGAGGGATGGGAGAGTGGGTAAAATAAGGGGAAAAGATGGAGAAATTTAGTTTGATTGTTGACATAAAATCAGAAACAACAAAAAAACAAAAATCATGGACATAGTCAACAAATTAGTAGTTACCTGTGTGTAAGGGGAGAAAGGGTTTGGGGAAAAAGGACAGGGACACAAATATATGATGATGGAAAGAGAACTGACTCTGGACGTTGAACACATAATACAACACATAGAAGATGCAATGTAGAATTGTACACCTGGGACTTACATAATTTTTACCAATCAATGTCACCCCAATAAATTAAAAACCAAACCAAAACAAAACAAAAACCTAGAAAGACAGATACCAAGTGTAAACAGTTGTCATCTGTGTATCGTGGGGATACACTTCCTTGTTATTCTATTCACTATTGCTATCTAAATTTTCTAATTTTCCCACAATTAACATAATTAAGAATTTTAAATAAAATTACATAAGCCTACCTGAACCCATTAATCAAGCTGAACATCACTTCCTATTCATGTGATACAATAAGAAGATATAGCACAGTTAATGAAGTATTCTTGCCTAAATCAATAAATAACCTGAATTAAATCCCTCCTTCAGATCTATCAATTTACAAAAATTACAGAGAATATAGGCACATTTAAAATTACAGCATGGAAATTAATCAGAAAAATCCAAAATTTGGGATATTTTGCAGGAGATATGATCCAACTTTTCAATCACTAATTTTTGTAGGGTAGAAATGGAGAGGAATTTATACATTAAAATACACTGATGGAATATGGTAACCAAATGCAAAATGTGGACCTTATGTGAATTCCAATTCAAACAAATCAAGTATAAAAATCTTTTTTTGAGCCAACTGAGGAAATCTGAACATAGATTTAGATGACATAAAGAAGTAATGTTAATTTTGTTGAGGACAGGGATAATGACATTGTGATTTTTAAAAAAGATATGTATTTATGGGTAAAATGATAATATTTGAGAGTTGTTTTAAAATACTTCAGCATAAATAAAAATAAAATAAGAGGTGATGGATGAAATGAGAAAGACAAAATATTGTTAATTTGTAAAGCTTAGGGATTGGCTTATGAGCATTTATTATGCTATTGTATCTACCTTTGTGTTTATGTTAGAAAATTTCTATAATAGAGAGTCAAAGATGTATGTGATCTTTAAAAAACAAAAGGTAGTAGTCTGTGAGCAAATATATCACTCCTGTTCCTACTCTCTCCTTGTTGTACTTACTTCTTGTCATTCACCATGTAACCATAAAATCTGTATTACTAGGAATGGTTGAGTGGGTCAAAAATATTGAAAATTGTATTTCAAACTCATTGACAGGAGATCTGTGATTTTTAACATGATTTCAGAATGCCCATGGCTTCTGGGTAAGGTATGATTTACAAAAGAATGGACTTTCCATTTTCTGGCTAAGGATATTAATGTGAGACAACAGGTTAACAGATGGTACCTTGTCTTAAGCTCATCATTTAAAGTAAACTGTATTGACAGAGACATCAATGCTAAAACAAGGCAATTTCTGCCAATTACCTTGTGTTTTCTTGTGGAATTTTTTTGTTAGTGTGTTTTTTTTTATGTTGTTTAGGAGTTTTTGTTTCCTTTTTTATTTGTTATTTAGTCTGAACTTTTTCTATCTGTGACTTTTCTGCTCCAGTTTAAATTCTTCTTACCAGCAATGTCTTGTGTTTGTGTCTCTGTGATCAACAAGAGCTGGCCCTTGTTATGGCCCTCTTCATCCTTGGCCAAAGCCCCTCTGTCTAGAACTGATCTTTACCAGACTTGTTTAATTTAGCAAATTCCTTCACAGAAGCCACATTAATTTTTTATGTGGAAAATCTGTTTTTATATATAGAATATGTGACTTCTTTTTAAAAAAAAAAGATTTTTATTAAAAAACTACAGCTCACACACAGCACTATATCAGTTTCAGGTATATACCATAGTTGTTCAACATTTATATACCTACAGAAGTGATTACCATAAGTTCAGCAACAATCTGACACCTTATTATGCTATTACAATATTATTGACTATATTCAACATGCTGTACATCACATCTCCATGACTTAGTTTTATACCTGGAAATTAGAACCTCTTATTTTCCTTCACCCTTCTCCCCCTCTTTTTTAATTTTTAAATTACAGTTAACATTCAATATTATATTAGTTTCAGATGTATAGGCTAGTGGTTAGACATTTATATAACTTCAGACGTGATCCCCTGACTAGTCTAGTATTCACCTGGCACCATACATAGCTATTACCATATTATTAACTATATTCCCTATGCTTTTCTTTACATCCCTATGACGATTTTGTAACTACCATTCTGTACTTCTTAAGCCTTTCACCTTTTTCATCCTGTCTTCCAATCCCCCTCCCTTCTATCATTTGATAAATCTAGTACCTTTCTGACACCATACATACTTACTATATTATTGACTATATTTCTTGTGCTATACCTTATATCCCAATGATGACTTACTAACAACCAATTTGTACTTCTTAATCCCTTCCCCCTTTTCCCCCACCTCCTCAACCCCCCTCCCCACTGGTAACCATCAAAATGTTCTCTGTACTAATTAATTTGTTTTTGTTTTGTTTGTTTACCTTGTTCTTTAGATTCCACATGTAAGGGAAATCACATTGCATCTATCTTTCTCTGTCTGACATACTACACTCAGCACAATACCTTCCAGGTCCATCCATGGTGGCAAGAACCCATTCCCTTCCATGGTTGAGCAATATTCCATTGTACCACCTCCTTTTACCCATTCTTTCATCAATGGACACCCATGCTGCCTTCTTGAGTATTGTAAATAATGCTGCAATGAACATATGCATGCACACATTTCCTCGAAGAGGCATTTTGGGTTTCTTTAGATAAACACCCAGTAGTGGGATTACTGGGTACTTCTTTTGCTCTTTTAAAGTCTATTTTGTCTGGTATAAGTGCTGTTACCCCAGCTTTTTTTTTTCCACTTCCACTTTCATGAAATATCTTTTCCATCCCTTTACTTTCAGTCTGTGTCTGTGTGTGTCTTGTAGCCAGATTATATAAGGGTCCTTTTTTTTTATGCATTCAGCCATCTTATGTCTCTTTTTTTTGAAGGAGGAAAGATCACTAATTTTATTAAACCTCAGTTGTTCAAGACTTTTAAAATATTCTATGTGACAAAATGACAAGTACATGAAAAGCACTTCTGTTGTAATAATGGTTATCCTCAAGAAGAGCACTGTACAATGTTTAAATTATTAGTTAAGATAGTCTCATTTCCACATAACATCTCTTTTGTAAACCATTTTAACCATTTTAAGTGTACACTTCTGTAGCATTAATTAAGTACATTCACAATGTTATGTAATTATCACCACTATTCATTTCCAGAATTTTTCATCATCTCAAACAGATTTAGCAGTAACTACCTAGTCTCCCTCTGCCCAGCCCCTCTATTGTACTTTTTGTCTCTATGAATTTGTCTATTTTGGATACTTCATGTAAGTGGAATCATACAATATGCCCTTTTGTATCTGGCTTATTTCACTTAGCATATGTTTTTAAAGTTTATTTATGTAGTAGCATGTGACAGAATTTCTTTTCTTTTCACAGCTAGATAATATTCCATTGAATGTAGAGACCACATTTTGTTTATCTATTATCTGTTGAGGGACACTTGGGTTGTTTCTTTGTTTTGGCTACTGGGAATAATGTTGCTATGAACATGTGTGTACAAATATCTCTTCAAGTCTCTGCTTTTAATTCTTTAGGGTAAATACCTAAAAGAATTGTTGAATCACATGGTAATTTTATTTTCTACATTTTGAGGAATTGCCAAACTGTTTTCCACTTTAGGTCTTTTGATTAGAGCATTTAATTCTTTTACATTTAAAGTAATTATTGATACATAGGTATTGTCATTTTATTATTCATATTATTTCTTTTATTTTCTTCCTTCCTTCCTTCCTTCCTTCCTTCCTTCCTTCCTTCCTTCCATCCTTCCCTCCCTCCCTCCCTCCCTTCTTTCTTTCTTTCTTTCTTTCTTTCTTTCTTTCTTTCTTTCTTTCTTTCTTTCTATCTTTCTTTCTGTCTTTCTGTCTTTCTGTCTTTCTGTCTTTCTTTCTTTTTTCATCTTAAAGAAGTCTCTCTAACATTTCTTGTAATACTGATTTGGTGGTGATGAACTCCTTTAGCTTTTTGCTTTCTGGGAAACTCTTTATCTGTCCTTCAATTTTAAGTAATAGCCTTGCTGGGTAGAGTAGTCTTGGTTGTAGATACTTGCTTTTCATCAGTTTCAATATTTCTTGCCAATCCTTCCTGGACTGCAAAGTTTCTGTTGTGAAATCAGCTGACAGTCTTTTGGAGCTCCCTTATGAGTTACTAGCTGCCTTTCTCTTGCTTGTCTTTATTCTGTGTCATTTTAATTATAATGTGTCTTGGGATGAGCTTGTTTCAGTTCATCTTGTTTGGGACTCTCTATACTGCCTGGGCTTATATATGTCCTTTGCCGGGTTAGGAAAGTTTTCAGTCATTATTTCTTCAAATAGGTTCTCAATCCCTTGCTGTTTCTTTTCTACTTCTAGTATCCCTATGATGCAAAGTTTGTAATGCTTGATGTTGTCACAGAGGCCTCTTAAACTATCTTCATTTTTTTTTTTATTCTTTTTTTCTTTTGCTGTTCTGATTGGGTGTTTTCTGTTACCTTGTCTTACAAAAGGCTGATTCAGTTCTCTCCGCTTCATCTGGTCTGCTGGTGATTCCTTCTAGTTCATTCTTCACTTCAGTTATTGTATTTCTCACTTCTGACTGGTTCTTCTTTTTAGTTTCTGTGCCCTTACGCTTGCTATCTCTGTGTTGAAGTTCTCACTAGGTTCCTTGAGCAATCTTATAACCATTGTTTGAACTCCATTTTATTTAGTTCATTTTTCTGGAGTTTTCTCCTGTTCTTTTATTTGGAATCCATTTCTTTGTTTCTTCATTTTTGTTGCCTCTCATTGTTTGTTTCTGTGTATTAGGTAGATCTGGTACATATCCCAGCCTTGCTGGGTGGCCTTATGAGCTAGGTGCCCTATAGGGCCCCTGGCACAATCTCCCTGGTCACCTGCTCTGGGTGCTCCAGGACTGTTCCTTGTGTGGGTTATGTGTGTTTTCCTGTTATAGTTGAGCCTTGATTGCTATTGGCAAGTCAGTACATGGGATTGACCCTCAGGCTAACTGGCTTTGTGGTTTGGCCATGTCCACAGCTTAGGGCTGCTGTGTGGGGCTTACCACACAGAGAGGGATTCACTCCAGCAGATTCTGGTGCCTGTTGAGACTGACCTTTTTGTGTGCCACTTGTCAGGTTAATTGAGTGGTGCTCTGCTATGGACTGAAGCATCCAATTTGGAACTTTTGGGGAGGGGCTCTGGTACAGGCCCAGGACAACCACTGCCTGTGACCAGCTGGGGACTACCTGGTAAGTGCTACAAAGCAATCCACAGTTGGTTGCTGCCTGTGCTGGATCTGGAGGCATATGGGAGAGGCCACACTGTAAACTGAGGACAGCTGTCATCAGTACTGAGTCTGGGGTAGTTATGCAAAAATCCAAGACAAAAGACACTGCTGGTTATTGGCTTCCATAAAGGTTAGCTGCTGATAAAGCCTCATGTGGAGCAAAGTTGTGTGTGGTGTGACAGGGTCTCAGTGAGTCACCAGGGTGGAGCAAGTGGAGCTCACCAGACCAATTCAGATTCAGATTTGGCCATGGGTGTGGGAAAGGGGCTCAACACAGGAAAGATGACACCTACCTGCCAGCTGCAAGAGAGGAACACACTTCACAGGGAAAATGGTGACTATCTTCGAGCCCTCACCCCAAAGCCATACACCTCAATCTGCTCCCCATATGTCTCCAACATTCCCTGAGTCACTGTCCCTTTTCCAGAGCCCAGGGTGAATGTCTGCAAGTGAGGCTGTGCAGGCTCTTTAAGAGGACTTCTGGGTTTTCTGCTGCCTTCAGTCCTACCCAGATGGTTGGAATCCTAGCCAGATGTCATGGGGGCTCCTCTTTCTGGCACCAGTACTCTGGGTTAGGGAGACTTGTGTGGGGCTGATGTCCCTTGCTCCTCCATGAGGAACATCTATGGCTGAACTATCCCTCCCAATTTTTATCTGCCACACAGAGGTTTGGGGCCAGACCATTTTTTGTTTTGTTTTTTGTTTGTTTGTTTGTTTGTTTTTGCTTTTTGGTATGTGGGTAGCTCCCTGACTGGGAATCGAACCCAGGCCGCAGCACTGACAGCGCCAACGCTGAAGCCTTAAGCCACTACACCATCAGGGAACTCCCCAGACCATTTTTTGTCTCTGTTCCTCCTACCACTCTTGACATGGCTCCTTCTTTATAGTCTTAGTTATAATTTCTGTTCCGCTTGACTTCAGATGATCCTCCAGGTTAGCTATTTTATAATTTTGCTGTAATTGTGATGTTTCCACAAGATGAGGCAAGCACAGCATTTATTTACTCCACCATATTGGATCTCTCTATTTATGTGACTTCTTAAAAGATGATTACTCTGTTTTCCATCTTTATTATTTCTGACCATAATTTGATGTGAAATGCCCTTGTTTTTCCAAGAGCCATAGTAACCATTTTTCTGACCATGATCTTAGAGTATTTGGGGAGGATGAGTCAGATATACAAGATTCAAAACTCTCCCGGGTATGAGACCCACTCTTGGCTCCAAACTGAGCTGATATAATATTGAACTGATATTATGCCAATATCAAATATCTTTTCAAAATCTGAAAAACAAATTTTGGTTGTTTTCATATTACAAAAAGAGATAAGTTATAAAAGTTGTATTAATCAATATCTTTTCTTCCACTGGAAACAATGAGACTTATTAGAGATGGAGAGTCAAGCTTATTATTCTCCTCTCAACCAATACTCTCAGGCAGATAGAAATTGCAAACTCTTGTTTGTTTGTTTGTTTGTTTGTTTGTATGTGGGCAGTTCCCTAGCTGGGAATCGAACCCAGGCCACAGCGTTGACAGCGCCAGAGCTGAAGCCTTAAGCCACTACACCACCAGGGAACTCCTGCAAATTCTTTTAGGGCAGAGTTTAGTGCTGTAATCTGAACACATGGGTGTTCAGTGAATGTTGGTTATTGACTGTGAGAAAGTTAGATTTTCTAGGTCATCTAGTATACCAATAAATAGTCTACTATGAAGACAATTTTTATTTAAAAAGTAGCTAATAATTAGAATTGCATATTTAAAGTGAGTATCTGATACACTAAACACTTAATAAAATTATTTGTTGGAATGAATCAATGAGAAGAACCTACAATTTCTATTTTGGGTTTCTGTATAATTCACATCAATCCAGACATCAAAACATGGATATTTGGGGGGAGAATCCAAAATAGCAGAGTGGGTAAACACTGTTCTTACCTCCTCTCATGACTGCATCAAAATTACAACTAAACTATAGAACAAGCATCATTGACAATGGCCTGAAGTCTAGTTGAACCAAAGCCCTACAACTAGGGATATCCAGAAGAAGCCACTTTGAGTTTGGTAGGAGGGTCAGAAATGTGAAATGGGCTAGTCCCACACCCGTGGGTGACCATTAAATATAGGGATGAATATCTCAGCTGTGGGTGTTCACCTTGGAAGAGTGAGGGGTCCCAGCCCCACACAGGCTTTGCAACACAGGGTTCCAGTGCCAGGAAGACAAGTCCCTATAACTTCTTGTTGTGAAAATCAGTGGAAATTGTGACAAAGATGAAGGTGGATGCAGTTCCAGTCTCTCATTTTAAAGGGCCAACCCACAGACTTACTCATTGATGGACTCACTCACTTGAACTCCAGTGCTAGGGGAGGAGCTTAAAAGGTACCATGGACATAAGGGCAGGAACTAAATTGTTTCACTTCAGGGCAAGGACTGGATGGGCAGCTTTCTTTAAGACAAAGGAACTGGCTGAAACCATTATTTCTTTGTTGAACCCTCCCCTCACCTGGCATGCAGTCACAAGCAGCCACAATATCTGAGTCTCCATTAAACTAGCTAACACTGTTTGCCCCTCCCTAAGGATTCCCAGAGACCCAAGCACACCCAAGCTGCTTCCAGTGTCTTTTCTGTACAAATATCCTGTCTTGGTTAATGCTATAGATTTTCATAAGGTTCTCTCAAAGGTTCACAAAATCCAAACAAGCAGCATCTGGTTTTGGTGGATCTTGTACCCATGACTGAGCAGCTCTAAGCCTGGAAGTGAGTCTCAGTTTGTGAATGGGCTTTTCAAGGCACCTCCATGCCAGTGCAGGTGGCAGCCATCTGTGTGTTACTTTGTGGCTCCTGCCAGATGGTCCTGGGCAGAGTACAGGTGCGGTTGAACTTGACCTACAGTACAGCCTTTCTCAGAAGGCCTAAGGAACTGATGTTGTGCTCCACGTTTTCGACCCCCATAGCGACCAAGAGACCAACTCTGATGTAAATACAAAAAGAGACTTTATTGCTACAAGCTCGAGCTCAGTCCGTCCGCCCTCCGACGCAGCAGAGAGAGAACAGCCCCGAACCTGGATAGGTGGGGGAATTTAAAGGAAAAAATTGCAGGCGGGTGGGGTGACATGCCGTGGTGTTACTGGGTAGGTGGAGGGACATGGGGTGGGAAGCAGGAACTGGGTGAACACTGAGGTTTTTCCTAATAAGGGAAGTAGTCTGCTGTGCTCTTAGATTTTGCTTCTCTCAAAATGGCAGCTAACTGTCAAAATGGAGCCTCCTGGGCCCCACATTCCCCCCTTTTCCTTGTACATCAGGAGCTCGATCCTGAGCTCTTTCATCCATGGAAAGGGGCTGATACCTAGGGTGTAGAACCATTAGTTGTATAGCTCCTAACTACTCGCGGATGAGTCTTAGACCCCATTTCAAAACGCAAGGCCCTATGGTGAGGAGTACAACCAAAGAGGTTAGGGGTCCTAGTAGGGGTAAGACCCAGGACATCCAGGAGGAACTAAACCATTTGGAGAAATTATAAGCCTCAGCCTCACCTAGGCAGTTGCGAATGGATTCCCTGAGTTCTTTGACTTTAGTCTGAACTACCCCAAATGTGTTAACAAAGAAACAACATTCTTCTCCTAGGAATTGACACGTACCTCCTTTCTCCACCGTAAGGAGGTTGAGAGCTCGGCGGTTTTGCAGGGCAACATTAGCAAGAGAGGTAATCTGGGTCTGTAGGGCCATTAGGGAATCTGCCACTTTGTCTAGGTCCTGACTAATCCCAGTAGAAAGTTTGTAATAGAGGTGAGTGGCTGTACCGATTCCGCCTGCCCCGAGCCTGACCACCGTGAAGACGCCTGCCCCCAGTAGCGCTGCCATTACTGGAAGTGCCCTTTTTTGACGCAAGGTTGGTAGCAAAAGACTTTCTATAGTACTGGGGTCAATTATAGACATGGGGGGATACAGAAACGAAGGTACACATGGTACAGACCAGTTGGCGGGTAGACAGCGCAAGAGAAGAGTCTGATTGCATATAAAGAAAATACTGGGCTTCCTACAGACTGAATCAGGGTAAGGGGGGGAGGGAGCTGTTGCAAGGTACAGGTGACATGGTTAAGTTGACACAGGTGGTATTGGAGGTCATCAAGATTACTTCCTCAGTTAAGGGCCCCATGAGGGAAGTATTGGAGGCATTTTCAGTTAGATTGTCAGGTTGGATCCAGGAAGCTGGGACCAGCCAGGCAAAATATGGCTTGGCTCTCAGAGGGAGACAGACCCAGCAAGGAGTATTATTGTGATTAAAATTCTATGCTTTGTAGGTGTCATTGAGACTGGTGATTATCTGGTGTGAGAAGTCTAATGGGCTCAAGTCTTGTCGAACCTGGTCTATTAATTGATTAGGGGCATATGTGGGGTCAGCTTGCAGGACCTTTCCTATTTGTACCAAGTTGTCTTTTACCTGAGTTAAGACTGCTTGTCTGACCTTGCCTTGCACACCTCCTCCATCACTTAGCCCGTAATGGGTCTGAAGTGACAAGCAGATGTCTTTCCCAGGGGTCCCCAGGCAACGGCTGGTGTGTGAATCTCCTAACTGATCAGTGGCCATCCAATAAAGTTGGCCTTCATGGGAACACATCTTGGCATTAGTGTAATATGAGCTATGTACATAGGTGTTCCAAGTGAAAGTGGAGACCCCTGGTCTTCCCTGAATTCTGTCTAGTGCGGACTGGCTACGTTGGTAGCAACCAGCTGGGCAAGAGGGGGTGGCAGGGTCAGATTTTATGAGGGTTGTGGTCATGGAGAAACAAAGGGGAAGTATCAGCATCAGTCTCACAGTTTTTGAAGGCAAATTCTCAAGGGATTGGTAGGGTCTTTGGAAGCTTTCCATCATGGGAGGTGGTCCTGGAGCATCGAGAGGTCGGCAGGCCTAACGTGAGTGTGATGGATCCACGCTGCTATCCCATCAACCTTGATGGAGGTTGGTGTGGTGAGGATGATGACAAATGGTAGTTTCCAGTGGAGTTCTAAGGTCTTCGCGTTATGCCTTGGATTAGGACCCAATCTCCAGGATGGTCTAGGGTGGCTCTGGCGGTGTCGGGGAGTTGTACAGTTCTTTGAGCTGATCCCAGACTTCGCGATGAATGGTCTGCAGGGTTTGGAGAGAATGGATAAGCAGGTTATCTTCTACTTCTATTTCAGCTATAAGCTTAGTTTGTAAGGAGGAGACTATAGGAGGGGGCTTTCCGAACATTATTTCAAAAGGGGTTAATCCTAGTTTATAGGATGAGTTGTGCACCTGGAACAATGCGAAAGGGAGGAGAGACACCCAGTCCCTGCCAGTCTCCTGGGCTAGTTTTGTTAAGGTCTCTTTTAAGGTTCTATTCATCCTTTCTACCTGTCCTGAGCTTTGGGGTCTATATGCACAATGTAATTTCCAATCAGCCCCAAGAACAGAAGCCAGCCCCTGAGTTACCTTAGAGACAAATGCAGGGCCATTGTCAGACCCAATCATAGCAGGAAAACCATACCTGGGAAGAAGTTCCTCCAGCAGCTTCCTGGTCACGATGGCTGCAGTCTCCTTCCTTGTGGGTATGCTTCTACCCATCCTGAAAAGGTATCTACAAAAACTAGCAGGTACTTATACCCGAAGGTGCCCCTAGGGAGCTCTGTAAAGTCTACTTCCCAGTAGGCGCCGGGTTGGTCTCCTCATTGTTGCGTCCCCGCTGAGGGACCGCCGATGGTGGGTGTGGGGTTGGTTAGTTGGCAGGCTTTACAGTGTGTTACTATGTGTTCGACCTTAGAGGCAAGATTTTTTATTTTTACCTGGGCATGGCGAAGGAGGTCTTGCATCTTCCGTGTTCCCATATGGGTGGCTCGGTGTATTCTTGACAAAAGCTGACTTCCTAAGGCCTCCGGGAGAATGATCTTTTTATCTTCAGTCAGTCACCAGCCTTTGCTCTCTTTGGCTCCCAGTAGCTGGTGAATCCACGATAGGTCCTCACTGGTGTACACTGGCTGCTCGGGTAGACTTGGACCTCCGGGGTCCGGGAGGGTGATAGGCAACACGATCTCAGTTGAAGTGGCTCCCCACTGTTGTGCGACTTGTTTGGCAATCTGATCAGCTAAGGAATTTCCCTTAGTCACTGGGTCATCAGACCTTTGGTGTCCTGGGCAATGAATTATGGCCAGTTTCTTTGCTAGCCATAGGGCAGTCAGCAATTTCAAAATTTCATCCTGGTTTTTGATTGGTTTTCTCTCTGTGGTCAGAAGTCCCCTTTCTCGATAGGTATCTCCATGGACATGGGCTGTTGCAAAAGCATATCTGCTGTCAGTATACACATTTAGGGTTTTGTCCTGAGCGTGAGACAAAGCTTGGGTCAAAGCGACTAATTCTGCTTTCTAGGCTGAAGTTCCTGGAGGTAGCGGTTCAGCCCATATTACTTCAGTCTCAGTCACTACTGCCGCCCCCGCATACCCTTGTCCATCACGTATGTAACTACTACCATCCGTGTACCAGGTGAAGTCTGCCCCTGGTATGGGTTGGTCCTGCAAGTCTGCGCGTATGCCCTGGGCGTGGGCCAGGATGTCAGTGCAGTCATGCAGAGGGCTGCTCAAATCTGGATCCAGTAGTAAGGTGGCAGGGTTAAGGGCGGCGGGGGACTGATGGACGATCTTGGTGGAATTGAGTAGTAACACTTGGTAGTGAGTCATTCTAGGGTTTCTGAGCCACCGGTCTGGGGGTTGCTTGAGCACCCCTTCTATGGCATGCGGCGTAATCACATATCGGGTTTGTCCCAGGGTCAGCTTGTTGGCGTCTTTCACTAGCAGCGCGGTGACCGTTATAATTCGCAAACAGGGTGGCCAACCTGATGCTACGGTATCAAGCTTTTTGGAGAAGTATGCAACAGGTCTCTTCCAGGGCCCTAGGGGCTGGAGTAGCACTCCTTTCGCAATCCCATTGTTCTCATCTACAAATAGCTGAAAAGGCTTGGTTATGTCCGGTAGGCCTAGGGCTGGGGCCGACAGTAGGGCCTTTTTTATAGCCTTGAAGGAGACGTCCATCTCCTCAGTCCATCAGAACTCCTGGGTGAGCCAGGTGGCTTCGTACAGAGGTTTGGTTATCTCTGTAAACCCAGGGACCCACAGGCAACAAAACCCTGCTGACCCAAGGAATTCCCTCACTGCCCTTATGGATTGAGGTGTGGGGATCCTGAGGACTGTTTCCTTTCAGGCCTCAGAGAGCCATCTTTGGCCTTTCTTTAACATGTACCCCAGGTAGCTTACCTGGGCCTTGCAGAGTTGAGCCTTCTTGGCCGAGGCACGGTACCCTAGGGCACCAAGGGCCTGCAATAGTTCTTGGGTCTCTCGGAGGCATGAGGGCTGGTCAGGAGCCGTGAGTAACAGGTCATCTACATATTGTAGCAGGGTTAGTTTAGGGTGTTCCTGACAATACTCACTGAGGTCCTCATGAAGTGCCTCATTGAATAAGGTTGGAGAGTTTTTGAACCCCTGTGGGAGCCGAGTCCAAGTCAGCTGTCCATGGATGCCACTCTGTGGATCTGTCCACTCAAAGGCGAAGATTTCTTGGCTTCTGGGGGCTAGTGGAAGACTGAAGAAGGCATCCTTTAAATCTAACACAGTGTACCACTGACGGTCGGGGGGCAGGGAGCTCAGGGTATAAGGATTAGGGATAGTTGGATGTATGTCGGTCGTTCGTTTGTTGACTTCTCTCAAGTCCTGGACTGGCCTGAATTCTCTGGAAGGCTTTCGGACAGGTAGGAGCGGGCTATTCCAGGCCGACTGACATGGGCATAAATATGCCCAGCTTGAGCAGGCAATTAATATGCGGGGTTATACCTGCTTTGGCCTCTGAAGACATTGGATACTGTCGGACCCTAGCTGGATCGGCTCCTGGTTTTAGTTCAATGAACAATGGGGCTCGATGGCTTGCTAACCTCACTCCCCCGGTTTCTGCCCAGGCCTGTGGAAATTGCTGTAGCCAGGAGTCCAGAGACTGTTCTGGGGGACTTGTTGGGGCTGACTGGTGTAACCGATACTCATCTTCTAAGGAGAGAGTCAAGGCGTGTATAGGCTCCCCCAGCTGATTGGTAACCGTGGGTCGTTTTCCAGGCTGGAAACTGATTTGAGCCCCTAGCTTTGTCAACAAGTCTCTCCCCAAGAGAATGGTAGGGGCAATCTGAGATCACCATAGAGTGAGTGACTTGTCCCGATCCTAGGTCTACAGTTCTCTTAGTAGTCCAGGGGTACTGTTTTGATCCAGTTGCTCCTTGTACCCATGACATCTTATTTGACAGTGGGCCTCCCGCTTTTAATAATACAGAGTGTTGGGCCCCCATATCGACTAGGAACTGGGCGGGTTTCCCCTCCACTTTTAGGGTTACCCTAGGCTTGGGGAGGGGATCCGAACCTTGACCCCCCTAATCATCTTCTTCTACTAAGACTTTAGTTAGGGGTCTTTTCTTAGAGCAATCTCGAACCCAGTGTCCTTCTTCCTTACAATAAGCACATTGATTTTTTCCAAGGGGGGACTTACCCCGGCCGTGGTCTCGTCTTTTTCCAGTGCTCGCCATGCATCTTAACTATCTCTGGCATTCTCCCGGTTCAGCGGTGGCAGCCAATAGGATCCGGGCCAGGTCCCGATTCTGTCTTTTTTCTGCCTTAATCTGCTGAGTCTCTATTATGGTATACCTTTTCAGCTATCTCGACTAAGTCCCTCAGTTGCTTCTCACCTAACCTTTCTATCTTTTGTAGCTTTTTCCTAATGTCAGGGGCCGACTGATTAATATACGCTAGTGCAATCATCCCTAGGTGTTCTGGCTTATCCGGATCAATGTGTGTGTACTGCCAGAAAGCATCCATGACCCTCTCTAAGAAAGCCACAGGGCTCTCTTCTAGTCCCTGTCTTAAATCATAGACTTTGGCCAAATTTGTCGGCCGCCTAGAGACCTGCCAACAGAGCCTGGCAGTAGACCCAAAGCCTCTCCTTACCTTCTGGTGTGTTATAGTCCCAATCGGGATGGATTACAGGGAAGGCGTCGTTGATTAGAGTGGCAACAGTGGTGGGGGCCCCAGTAGGGCCAGGGACATTTTTCCAGACTTCCTGGAGAACTTGTTTGTGCTCCTCGGTGGTGAAAAGAATCTGCAAGAGCTGTTGGCAATTGTCCCAAGTGGGCTGGTGAGTAAACAGAACAGTCTCAAGAAGGCTAATGAGGTCTTTAGGATTGTCAGAAAAGGGGGCATTCGAGACTTCCAGTTATAGAGATCACTGGTGGAGAAAGGCCAGTACTGCAGTAACTGGTTGCCATCAGCCCCCGGTTGTCCAATCGCATGCAAGGGGAGAGCAACAGTAGAGTCGGGCTCTGTGTTCCGTTGTTGAGCCCCTCGAGTGTTATGCGCCGGTCCCAAATGGGGCCACTCACAGGGCATCACAAGTGGAGGGGCCAGTGGGACTGGAGCTTCTAAAGGCGGTGGTAGTTGGGCTGGCAGAGCTGCAGCCGCTAAGGCCGGCGGAGCTGGCAAAGCCGGGGCCGACAGAGCCACTGGCGACTGAGCCAGCAGGGCCGGAGCCACCAGGGCCGGTGGGGCCAGCAGATCCTGGGGGGCCGCAGCCGCTAAGGCCGGCGGAGCTGGCAGGGCCGGGGCTGGCAGGTCCGCTGGCGGCTGGACCAGCGGGGCAGGAGCCGCCAAGGCTGGCAGCACCGGCAGGGCCTGGGGGGGCCAAGACCAGCGGTGGCTGTTCCGGCAGGTAAGGAGGGGGGAGAGGAAGAAGCAGAGGAGGAAGTAAGTCTTTTTCTGAGGGTTCCCCCTGTAAAGTAGGGTAAAGAGGGGCCAAAGGTGGAGGGGAAGATGGTTTCGACGGTTTGGGTTCTTTCTTCTTAATGGCCAGAATGTCTGCAGGCTTAGAGGGGGCCTGGAGTGGAAGAAAAAATTTTAACCAGGGAGGGGGGTTTTCGACTAAGTCTTTCCATACATAGATGTAAGGCACCTGGTCTGGGTGACCTCCTTGGGGCTGATAAATGACTCCCTCTACAGCCGTGATGAGAGTGCGGTCGAAGGTTCCTTCTGGTGGCCATCCTACATCGAATGAAAGTCATTCTGAGGAACAAAAATGGTTAATTTTCCTTTTCGGATCTCAATTGAGAGGTTATGGGCTCACTTCCGGACATCAGAGAAAGGTCTGAGAACGAGGTCTAGGGGTGAAGAAGTCGTCTGTCCCATTTTGTCCATCAGTCAGAACAAGGCTCAGGCGCCAGAGGGTACAAACAGACAAACAGTTAGCCAACACAATAAATGGATCAGAATCTCAGATGAGGGACCCTTAAGGGTTTCCTCCAGATAATTTCAGATGAGAGGACTCCCAAAGGTCCTCTCCAGATAACCGAGGGAGGACATGGAATGTCTTCCGTCCCTCTGCGGTTGGGGGTTAATGGGTGCGTCCACCCAGCCCACTATCGACTGCCTACACAGAAGCAGATTTTTAGAGGCAGAATTTCAGAAGCAGCCAATCTTACTCACTGGTGGTGTAAGTCTCTCCGGGCGGTGGTCTTGGGGCTGTGGGGATCCCGGACGAGCTCCCACGATGTTGTGCTCCCCGTTTTCGACCCCCACAGTGACCAAGAGACCGACTCCGATGTAAATACAAAAAGAGACTTTATTGCTACAAGCTCGAGCTCAGTCCGTCCGCCCTCCAAAGCAGCAGGGAGAGAATGACCCCGAACCTGAATAGGCGGGGGGAATTTAAAGGAAACAAATTGCAGGTGGGTGGGGTGACATGCCATGGCGTTACTGGGTAGGTGGAGGGACATGGGGCAGGAAGCAGGAACTGGGTGAACGCTGAGGTTTTTCCTAATAAGGGAAGTAGTCTGCTATGCTCTTAGGTTTCCCTTCTCTCTTGGCTAACTGTCAAAATGGAGTCTCCTGGGCCTCACACTGACATGCTTGGAGGCCAGCTTCAGACCCAGCCAGAGTATCACCCAGCCACCTCCAAGGATGATACACCCAAAGGGCAGACTGAGAAGGCACCAGAGCCCTGCTAGAGAAAATTCTGCTCTGTAAAGTCAGTTCCCATACAATAGCTCCTCTACTGTAGTCATGACCAGTCTTCACAACCAATCATCTTGAGGGTCAATCCCTCCCATTGATGTGCAAACAGCAACCAAGGCTCAACTACAACAGGAGACCACACACAACCCACACAAGTGACACACATGGAGGACCCACCTCAGGTGACCAGGGAGAATGCACATCTCACCCCACAGGACAACTACTACATAAGACCACTCAGCTAAGACCAGGAAGCATAGCAGCCCTACCTAATATGTAGAAATCAACACAGAGAAACAGTCAAATTGGGGAGACAAAGAAACATGGCGCAAATAAAAGAACAGAACAGAGCTCCAGGAAAAGAACTAAACAAAATGGAAACAAGCAATCTACCTTATGCAGAGTTCAAAACACTGGATATAAGGATGTTCAATGATTCCAGGGAGAACTGCAACAAAGAGATAGGAAACAAACAAACAAACAAAAGATAGAATACATAAAAGAGAACCAGTCAGAAATAAAGAATACAACAAATAAAATGAAGACTACATTAGAGGGAATGAACAATAGATTAGATGAAGCAGAGGATTGAATCAGTGATTTTGAAAATAAAGTAGTGGAAAACACACAATCAGGGAAAAACAATCCAAAAAAAGGGGATAGTTTAAGAACCTTCTGGAACAATGTCAAGATACCAACATTCACATCATAGGAGAAGAGAGAGAGCAAGGAACTAAAAACTCAGTTGAAGAAATAATGATGGAAAACTTAATCTGGTAAAAGAAATGGCCATACAAGCCCAGGAAGCACAGAGAATCCCAAACAAGAAGAACCCAAAGGGGCCCACACCAAGACACATCATATTAAAATGCCAAAGTTTAAATACAGGAAAAGAATTTTTAAAAGCAGCAAGAGAAAAACAGTTAATTACTTACAAGGGAGCTACCAAAGGCCTGCCAGTTGATTTCTCAACAGAAACTTTGCAGAGCAGAGGGATTGCCAGAGAATCTTCAAAGTGATCAAAAGAAGGAATGTACAACCAAGATTACTCTACCCAGAAAAGCGATTATTTACAATTGAAGAACAGATAAAGAGTTTCCCAGATAAGAAAAAGCTAAATGAGTTCATCACCACCAAATCAGTATTACTAGGAATCTTAGAGAAACTTCAAGATGAAATAAAAAAATAAAATATATGAATAATAAAATGGCAATAACTACCTATGTATCAACAATTACTTTAAATGTAAATGAATTAAGTGCTTTAATCTAAAGACATAAGTTGGCTGAATGTGATGTGGGCCAAATAGAGCAGTCATCCCCCCAACTTCACTAAAGACTCCTTTTCTTTGTTCTTTAGCTCCTAGTTTCACCTTTTCTTAATTTCTTTCCTTATCAATTTTCTCTGGCTCCTCACCCCAAGTAACAGACTTTCTGTCCCGAAACCACGTAGTGAGAAGGGCTTTAAAACCTATTTCTCTGATCAATGCCTTTAAAGTACTAACTGAATTAATTTCTCCTAATCTAGAAACCATCAGGATACTAGCAGTGCTCCAACAAGACTTCCAGCCCATCTCAACCAAAGTAGTCAACATGGAGAATCTCAAGACCCCTTCCCCTTTAGATCAGATAGGGTGAGAACTCCATGGATCCCCAATAGGTAAGGACAACAACCATTTTCAGCAGGAAGCAGAGACAGAAGATGAGACCTTCAGTCCCTCAGCTTCCCATAAAGATTTATGGGGATCACGCCTCTTAAGACAATGTGAGGAAGGTAGCTAGAATAGAGAAATCTCAACCCCTTCCATGAGACTCACCCTGCTGGAATTGTTATACCTAGATACCAACCTTTCACAAGTAATCCCTGCCCCAAGCTAGGAGGAAGTTCCAGACAAAGACAGGGAAGTCAGAGGGCCCAAGAAGCCCACCATCTTGAAAGGAGAAACTGATGAATACACAATCATAGTGTGAGACTTAAACACCCCGCTAACAGCCATGGACAGATCATCCAAACAGAAAATAAATAAGGAAATAACAGCTCTAAATGACACATTACAGCAATTGGACATAATTGACATTTACAGGACACTTCATCCAGCAAAAAGAGACTACAGCTTCTTTTCTAGTGCGCATGGAACATTCTCAAGGATAGACCAAATGCTGGGACACAAAAGTAGCCTCAGCAAATTCAAGAAGATCGAAATCATACCAAGTGTATTCTTGGACCACAAAGCTTTGAAATTGGAGATCAACTGTAAAAGAAAAGCAGAAAAAACCACATATACATGGAGATTAAACAACAGCTTATTAAAAAAGGACTGGATAAAAGAACAAATAAAAGATGAGATTAAAAAATATATAAAAACTAATGACAATGAAAATACAACGTATCAGAATTATTGTGACACAGCGAAAGCGGTAATAAGAGGGAAATTTATATCATTACAGGCCTATCTCAAGAAACAAGAAAAATTACAAGAAAACATTTTAGCATCTCATCTTAAAAAACTAGAAAAAAAAGAGCAGACAAAACCCAAAGTCAGCAGAAGGAAAGAAATAATAAAAATTAAAGCAGAGCTAAACCAATTAGAGAACAGAAGGACAATAGAAAAAATTAATATAACGAAGAGCTGGTTATTTGAGAAACTCAACAAAATTGACAAACCCCTGGCGAGACTAATCAAAGGACAAAAGGAAAGGACACAAATATCCAAAATTAGAAATGAAAGGGGAGAAATTACCACTGATACCACAGAAATACAAAGGATTATAAGAAAATATTATGAAGGACTTTATGCCTTCATAAATATTCAAAACTTAACAACCTAGGAGAAATGGACAAGTTTCTAAAACTTATAGCCTACCAAGACTGAACCAAGAAGAACTGAATAATCTAAATAGACCAATCAATAGCAACGAGATTGAAATGACTATCCAAAATCTCCCTAAAGGCAAAAGCCCTGGACCAGATGGTTTCACCAACGAGTTCTACCAAGCATTCAAAGAAGAATTAATGCCTATCCTCCTCAGACTCGTCCAAAAAATTGAAGAGGAAGCAATATTTCCTAACTCATTCTATGAGGCTAACATTACTCTAATACCAAAGCCTGGCAAAGACAACACAAAGAAAGAAAACTATAGACCAATATCTCTGATGAACACAGATGCAAAAATCCTGAACATAATATTAGCAAATAGAATACAACAATGCATCAAAAAGATCATACATCGTGACCAAGTGGGATTCATCCCGGGAGCACAAGGATGGTTCAAAATACGAAAATCAATCAATGTGATACACCATATAAACAAAATCAAACATAAAGACCATATGGTCATTTCAATTAATGCAGAAAAAGCTTTCGACGAGGTACAACATCCATTTAAGATCAAAACACTAAATGAAATAGGTATAGAGGGAAAGTATCTCAACATAATAAAGGCCATATATGACAGACCCCCGGCTAACATCATACTGAATGGGCAAAAGCTGAAACCTAAAGTCTGTTTCAATTTCTTTCAAAAGTGTCTTATAGTTTTCTGTGTATAAGTCTGTCACGTTCTTTGTTAAGTTAATTCCCAGGTATTTCGTTCCCCTAAAATCAGGAACAAGACAGAGATGCCCCCTGTAACCACTGTTATTTAATACAATACTGGAAGTTCTAGCCACAGCAATCACGCAAGAGAAAGGAATCAAAGATATCCAAATTGGGAAAGAAGAGGTCAAATTGTCACTATTTGCAGATGACATGATTTTTTATATAAAAAATTCCAAAGATTCCACCAGGAAACTATTACAAACAATTAACGAATATAGTAAAGTCGCAGAGTACAAAATCAATGTACAAAAATCAACAGCATTCCTTTATACAAACAACGAATCCACAACAAAAGAAATGAGGGAGTCAATTCCTTTTGCTATCACAACAGAAAGAATGAAATACCTGGGAATTAACTTAACAAAGAACGTGACAGACTTATACACAGAAAACTACAAGACACTTTTGACAGAAATTGGAACAGACTTTAAGAGGTGGAAAAATATCCCCTGTTCGTGGATAGGAAGATTTAACATTGTTAAAATGGCCATTCTGCCAAAAGCAATCTACAGATTTAATGCAATACCCATCAAAATCCCACAATCATACTTTCATGAAATAGATAAAAGAATTAGTAGATTTATATGGAACCATAAAAGACCTCGAATTGCCAAAGCAATACTACATAAAAAGAATAAGGCTGGTGGCATTACACTTCCTGACTTCTATTTATATTACAAAGCATCAATAGTCAAAACAGCTTGGTACTGGCAGAAGAACAGAAATATAGACCAATGGAATAGAACTGAAAACCCAGAAATAAACCCACAAATT